>JASAND010017200.1:0-40222 GCA_030248195.1 Trissonchulus latispiculum | reverse complement strand
ATCTTGCTGGGCGAATAAATAATCCTGAACGTAGGGCGATTCCAGATTGTGTCTACGGACTCCGGCACGAGGACGATGGGAGACAGGCACACATTCGATACATGAACTATGAAGTTAGAGTTCTCCCCGCAGGCTTTTGTGTTCCTCAGCACCTGGATTGGCTGGGTGGTAGTCCTGACGGTATTGTATACGAGGAAGACAACCCTAACCCGTGGCTGTTGGAAATTAAAACCATTTACGACCAGAATCCAAAACCTCGTTCTATTTCTGAAATCGTTTACCAGGAGAAAGGGGTTTTACTTAATCTCTCAAGGAAGTAAGCTTGTTTTAAAAAGAAGGCATAAATATTTCTACCAAATTATGGGGATGATGGGTCTTACTGGAATAACTAGGTGTGACTTTGTGGTACACGCCCCGAGAAAAATGAGCTGCTGATGTTTAGAGTCGATTTCGAGGAAAGTACTTGGAAATGGATGATCGAAAGGATGGAAAAAGTTCAACAAAAAGTTCTTAAGTGGAGACTACATAAAAACAGACATAAATGCAGACATAAAAGCTGAAAAGACCATAAACGACGTTAAGGAACATCTCAAGAAATTCTACTATAATGGAGCCGACTATAGTCAATGATTGCGCTACTTTCTCAACTGGCTACTGTCCTCTGAGCATCGTTCACTTCAGTCCTTTCCGATTGCATGGAAAATTGTATTACTCTGTCCACCAGTGGATCGAATGCGAAAAAGCGGCATATTTTAACGATTGGGATTCCAGAAAGGCCATTCTTAATGAAAAAACCGCTAGACGCCAAAGCGACGTTTCAAAGAACATAAAAGGTTTTGATGAAAAGATTTGGGACCAAATTAAAGACAAAGTCGTTCTAGAAGGTATTCGGGCGAAATTTGAGCAAAATAAGCAAGCAAGGGAAACACTACTACGAACAGGTGAAAAGAAGATTGTGTATGTTAACTCGTTTGAAAAATATTGGGGAACAGGAACTGAGAACTATAATAAAGACTATCCAGGAGAAAACCGACTTGGATATTTGTTGGAAAAAGTTAGGGACGAAATCAATAAAAGCAGGAAGTAAACAACACGAACGATAAAACAGAGCACATCACGAAAATACTATTTATTAAACGGAATAACAACATGGACTATAGTTACTACTGGAGCATTATTCTCGATAACGGGGAAATTTCATTAGGGAGTGGGGTTTTCGATTCATTCGCAGAAGCACGGATGGACGCCGAAAATTACATTAGAAACAACCCTGAAATTCCTGCGGCGGGCATAATTTTGGAAAAAGCCTTACCTTTTAGGAGTGAAGTGAAAATGACTACATTCGTTTGTCTTGCAGACGGGTCTGAGTACGTCGTAGGTAAAAGTATGGATTAACCTACTCTTATCCCAACAGACCTCTTAAGGGCTACTGTATATATTTGTACATATGCATGCTGTAAATAATCGCTTGAAAAACGAAAAAATGATAAAAATACAAAAATACAAAAATATTGCATGCGCCGGACTAGGTTAGGTACTGTATATATGTATTGTACACAGGTTAGAGACCCCCCCCCCAACCCCCCCGCGCGCCCGGGCAGGGTGTACTGGAGGTACTGGGGGTCCAGGGGGCACAGGGGGTACAGGGGGTACTGGGAGTACTGGGGGTATTGGGGGTACAGGGGGTACAGGGGGTACAGGGGGTACTGGGGGTACAGGGGGTACAGGGGGTACCGGGGGTACCGGGGGTATGTATCGCTAGTAAGGAAGACACCATAGGACGGGCAGTAGGAAAGGTCAAAAGGTCATTTACTCCCGGGAGTAAGGTGTGAAACGGCCGCCCTATACTACTGATGACGATCAGGACCATTTCGAAGTCGATCATCGCACGGAGGGTTATCTGTACGAAGAAAAGTGTTTGCCAGTGAACACTTATGTGAATTATCTTGAAACAGTCACGAATCTGAGAAGCGTTTAGATTAGCTGTCTGTGGGCAACAGACATGTGCAGGAGGGGAAGTTCTGGGGGGGGGTGAAGGGCGGCCGAAGGACGCCGAAAAACCGGATTTTTCCGGTTTTTTACTGGAAAAATCCGGATTCTGGAGGGGGTGAGGGACCCCTCTGGGGGGGTGAGCTCAGGTCTGGGGGGGGTGAGACCCCCCCCCCCCCCAACCCCCCAAGCACACGTATGGTGGGCAACCAACAACGGTTATTCTCAGGATTTAGGACATAAATTGGGATTTGCTTTGGCTCCTTTGCATAATTTGAATACACTAACTGTTCACGGAAAGCTTCACGTGCTTAAGGATATCCTGACGGTCCTGATACAGGAACGCCAACGATTTATTAATGCTGGTGTCCATTCGGAAGCATTGGATTACACTTTCATGTGCCATGACTCAGGTACGTTTGCAATCTGATAGAGCTGGAATGAGAGCCAAAAGAAATCTCAAAACTTTGGTGGAAAGTCATCCATTTATCCAGCAAACATCCTCCGTCAGATCTGTTCCTAATCCAATTCCTGATGATTTTGTAATTTGTATTGCCGAAAATGATTGTTTTGAAACCGTTTGAACTTTATTTTTATATCGTATCCTGTATTCAAGAACTATTTGTCATCCTAACATATATACTTTGAACTCACTTTGATGTTGTAATATTTTATATATATACTCTCACTCAATATATACATGTTGTATTTAGCATAGTCATGTATTCAATGTGTGGTCTCGGCTTAGCTGTCTTGGTTTCTGCTTAGAAATGTCCGGTCCTGAATACGGATATCCCAGATTACCAATATGCTATATGGGAGTTCTCCTCTTCCAAAACTAAACTCCAGAATGTGAACTACAGAAAATTTTGAATGAATGCAAAAAATTGTGTGTATATTTGTTCCTTTTTTCCAAGCTACAGTTTTTTACTGTTTTAGATGTATTTCGAAAAATGCCGATCACTGACAAATTTAATTAATTTTTGTCTTGCTGAACCTCCAGAACATGCTGGGGAGGGTTGATGCGTCGACACTTGGGTTTTTTCAACTTAGCACAATGTGATATTGTATCATACTATACTCTCATACTACATACGTTTTGTTTTTGTCGTCTTGTCCATCTCTTATTTCTGGATACTTCTGAGTCCATCCTAAAAAGGGTAAGCTTTTATTGTTTTTGCTGCTGTTGTTGTTGCATACTGTTGTAGGGATCTAGTAAGATGTCTGTATTTCGAAACATGATCACGGTGTCTGTTTACTATATCTTTACTCGTGTTTCTTATCATCATGATTGATTGGTACGTACGTTTACTAGAAATGGGTATTTCCGCCCCAGGCCATTCCAAGAAGATTTCAGCTTCCGACCGGAGCGGACCGAATCGAACCGGACCGACTCCAAAGATATGTTGTAACATACAAATGTTAGCTGAAACTTAATTCATTCCGCTCATGTTAAAGCAATTCTGTAAGCGTCTCACTCTATGCTGTGTTGAAAACCTTTCAACTAGTTTGCTACTAACAGTTTCCTATTTAAGGGGCCGAGCCGGTTCGAAAATTTTTCCATCGGGTCGTTTACTTGGTTGGTTTAGTTAGTTGGTTACAACCGGTAGAAAAAATTCAAATATATATGCAAGAGGTCTTATTTTTCTATATCTCCTGTTATCTTTATCCCGGCGAGAAGATCTCCAAGCAAGGAATGCAATAGTTGTCTTTAGATTCTTTGCTTTCCTACTTTTCTTATTATTCTTCAGTAGGGTTCACTAGAGAAATGTTCGTATAAACCACAATCAACACATCTCCAAAACTCACTGAAAGCAAACCATTTGATGGTTACAATAACCAGTCCCTGATCCTTTGCATTTGTAGCAGCTGGTAGGAGCACTAAAATTTCGCCATTAATTTAAGCTTTATGAACGTTCTCGAGATTTCTGAATGGTGGTCTGATATTTCATATTTCATAAAGCTGTGAAACATATTTAAAAGGATTCAACTGTACTGATTCCAGTCAGTGGGTGCTACAGTAAAATTGTATTTCAAGTGCGCTGGTGTATCTGCATACCTATTATTACATTATTACATACATTATACAAATAAACATACATGTATTACGGTTCGACGTTTATTGGGACGATGATCATGATGATGATGATGATGTCAATTCTTCTTCTTCTTCTTAGTTTAACCACCGCTATAGAAGAAAATCTGGTCAAACGGGAACCATTGGGCGAGATACTTGGAGGGCTCCATGGTTCATTGGGTATAGGAAAACGATAGTACAAACTGTTAACCCAGAATAATTTGTGAACTTTATTTGTTCATTGCTGTGAACTATATTTGGTCAATGTTGAAATAAACAAGACACTGGCATACGTATATTTTTTGTCAGTTGCCATTTCGCATTACTTTTGGCATTACCGTGGTATACACCTTGACCACTTGTGACCATAGGTCTGCCGGAGGGATGTTTCAAAGGAGTCGCTCCTCCCCACTAGTCCAGTCCAGACTGTTGGGTCGGCTCAACTGAAGTGTCCTACTTGAGAAATTTTCAGTCTGTTTCTAACTCTGTTTTTAAGCTCGGCCAAGCTGGCCAAGCTCAAATTTTACTGAAATCTATGGCCAAGCTCGGCCAAGCTGGTTTTATCGTTTTACTTTACGTAACATGTTTATCATTTGCTTAACAAATACTTTAAGAAAATCCATTGGCAAACCAGGGAGCCCATCCCCCCAAGACGAAGTTTATACAGTTATCATTTGTTAAAAAATTTTATATCTATCGTTAAAAATTCTGCACCAAGATTACTTAGGGGCACTCTGCTGCTCTAAACTACCTACCACCTATTGTTAATTTTCAATTAATATTTCTAGCATTTGCCGTAACATATTTCAGTAGCAAACTGGGAACCAGGGAGCCAACCCCAACAGAAATGCAGTCGTTTTACTTGTCCACAAAATTATCTTATGATTAAATCTTTGCGACTGGGGGATATCTTTTCCAAAAAATGTTTTTAAAAGTATGTAAACTTATTCTTGCGAGATCTAATCCACCCCATAGTGAAATGTCCCGCAGCTTGCCAAGTAGGACAGCTCAGTTGGGCCGGTGGGTCGGTGGTCGGGTGTCGTGATATTTGGCTCCCAGCTAACTTTTTACTTATAGAATTCACCATTGCCACTTTGAAGTGTATTAGACTCGTCTTCTTAAGATGGTGATTCCTTTTGGATACATATATAGTGTTGGATGACGGCGTAAATTAAGATGAAATTTCACGAAACTTTCCAAAATAAGTTCCTTTAGCGTTCTAACACACTCCGCTCAATTCTGCTTCAATCATAGGTCACATTTGCAGGTGGTCCCGATAAATGGCTTATTGCAGAAACTAGTGAACACACGCAATTGCGTATGTACTAATGTAGCGGGGCTATTAAGTTTCCCTACCTACTTAAACGCCGTTACCACACTCAGACGTAGCGGGTGCGGAGACCGTGGCACAAATGGACAGCAAACCGACCACAGGAGATGGTCGGGACAGCCCCGCCGTAGAATAAACCGGGTAGATAAACCAGCCCTAAGTGAAGAGATGACTCTTCACTCTCAATGCGATTCGAACAAGGATTACCTACCTAGCAGGAGATCAGTGACTAATAGCCTAATTAAAGTTAGTAACAATAACAGAGAGCCTTCCTGCTGTCACACTCCTGTGCAAGGGAAGCGGGCATAAGAAAGATTGATAAGTCTGATAAGGAGTTAAGCTGATGGCACTGCGGTATAGTAGTGAGCACATAAAGTCATTTTTGCTTAGGTAGATAATTTACAAAAGCTACAAAACTGCTTACCTTAAACATAGAAGCAATTGAAGTTACATGTTAATCAATAAAGGAACAGTTTGCATTTAATATGGGATTTCGAATCTTGACTGTAGGAAAATGGCCATGAAATGAAAGTTTTGCCTGAATGAATGCAGTATAATAATTCTGTCGTAAATTTTAAGACATGAATTTTGACACAGTCAAAGTCTGTCTGAAATTGGGATGTTTTGAGCTTACATTTAATTTCCGTTAAGTATGCTGTCGTGGTACAGCTTGCTTGCTCGCCGGCCGGCCGGCCTCAAAGACTACCTCTACCTAGCTCTACCTTACCTCTACCTTGATTAACATGCAACTTCAATTGCTTCTATGTTTAAGGTAAGCAGTTTTGTAGCTTTTGTAAATTATCTACCTAAGCAAAAATGACTTTATGTGCTCACTACTATACTGCAGTGCCATCAGCTGAACTCCCTATCAGGCTTATCAATTTTTCTTATGCCCGCTTCCCTTACACAGGGGTGTGACAGCAGGAAGGCTCTCTGTTATCAGCTGTGCTGCAGGTACATGCTCATCTCGCTAGCTGCTGATCCCCCACAAATGTGTCAAAGAAATTAGCTTTTTCTCGTCGTAAGAGGGGTATACACTTTAAAATTTTTCTTTCTTTTTTAGAGAAAAAAATTTCCCCCCAAAAAACCCAAAGAAAATTCCCCCGTTAAAAAACAACCCGCCCCCCCCCCTCCCAAAAAAATTTTTGTTGGATCAAAATGGAAATTCCGTCTGATATCAGACGAAACTGACCAGTAGTAATAGGTCAGCACCAGAGGTCGCGTCTGGAGGGGGTGGTGGTGTAAAGAGACCGGGAGGCCCGGAGGCCGGGAGGCTCTGGAGGGGGTGGTGGTGTAAAGAGGCCGGGAGGCCCGGAGGCCGGGAGGCTCTGGAGGGGGTGGTGGTGTGAGCGGCGAAGCGGCGAAAGCGGTGCTGGTGGAGGAGAAGGAGGCTCAGCTTCTGGTCGACCGGAACCATGGCTGACCCAAGCTTAAATTTAAAATTTCTCTATTTTCGTAGGGGAAAGCTTTATATAGGGGTTTTGACCATGCGGAATTCGAAAATGAACTTAGTTATCCTCCATTTCTTAAGCTCCGTCCTGTACCTAGCCTTAGACCGGAACCGTGGCTGACCCATGCTGAAATTTGAAAATTATCCATTTTAAACGGGAAAAGTTTGTATATAGGGTTTTCGACCATGTAGAATTCAAATATGAGCTTAGTTTTCTTGGATTAGCTAAGCTCCAATCTGTACCCAGCCCTAGACCGGAACCACGGCTGACCCTAGCTTAAAGTTCAAACTCATTTATTTTAAATGGGAAAACTTTATTTGGGGGGTTTTCGTCCCCGTAGATTTTAAATATGAGCTTAGTTTTCCTCTACAACCTGAGCTCCACGCTGCAACTGACCCTCGACAGGAACCATTGCTGACCCTAGCTTAAAATTAAAAATTCGTTATTTTTAACGGGAAAGCTTACCTATAGGGTTTTCGGGCATGTAGATGTTAAATATGAGCTTAGTTTTCCTCCATTACCTAAGCTCCGTTCTGTAACTAACCCATGACCGGAACCATAACAGGATATAGCTTAAAAAGTAAAATTTATTCATTTTAACCAGGAAAAGAATTTGTAGCGGATTTTCAATTACATAGAATTTAAATATGAGCTTGAGGTTAGTTGTTAGTATTTTATGAAAAGAGAATTTAAAATTCTCTAGCCAGTGTAACTGGCGGAAAATGTTTATTTCAAGCAATATACAGCGGGGTTTACAAGTGACTACATATTATACAAGGTAAGTCAGATATACAGCATAAATTTAAGTTAATGGTTGCAGTCATAATGATTCCATGGAACAATGAGCCATTCGGGTACTGTCCATCGTTTACAGGGGTGGTTTCCCAACCATTCAGTAAAGTCCACCGATCGAACGTCACAGTCCAGAGGCCCCAGCGCATATGCAATGTCAATCCTGGCGGTTTCCATAGATTCGAATATTTCCTGACCTTGCAGTTGAAGTTTCCGTAGACGTGAGTAAACCTTCCAGGTAACGCCCCTCTGTAATGGTTGATCTGGACAAGGCAAAATCATCATGAGGTCGTATTGTCCAGATTTTCGAAGCGCTTCTCTAAGTAGAATTGAGGCATTGGCTCCGTAGCGACCCAACACAAAAAACAAATCATAACACATCAAAAAAACAACACACTCCCCCACTATAACACCACCCACCCACAACCTGCCCCTCCTTGACACCCTCCCCATTAAAAATTACCTCCTCCCTTCCCCCTCCCCCCTCTAACTATCAACTTTCCCCTCCCCTTTCTCCTCAAACTAATAAACCATCCTAATTGTTTTATTTATTTTTATTTTGTAGTAAAGGTTGGGATTAGAGGTTTAGAGATAAGCGGATTAGTGGTTTAGAGATAAGAGGTTTAGAGATAAGCGGATTAGTGGTTTAGAGATAAGAGGTTTAGAGATAAGCGGATTACTGGTTTAGAGATAAAAGGATTAGTGGTTTAAACGGATTAGAGGTTTTGAGGGAAATGGATTTGAGGTAAGAGTTTTAGATGTTGCCTCTCTTTACTCGCCTCCGACATTCTCCGGCACCGTTTTATTTTAGAGCAACTGCAACATATGTGGAATGACATTCGGCCGGAAAGATGCATTGGTGCGGCACATGGACACCAAGCATTTCAAAAAGGTAATTCGATGTGGCTGCAATACAGATAGTACCACATTTTGATTGAGTGCAGGTATGTCTTGCCTTTAGTCGGGTTCTCATTTCATGTGTCGACTTCTTTTGTTTCAGGTCAGGATTCAGTGCGGACATTGCCCCCAGACGTTTCTGCGAACAGATACCTACCAGCGCCACTTTAGAGAGCAACACGAGCAATTGAGGAAGTTCGTCTGTGAAGAATGTAATCGTGCTTTTACAAGAAAGGAAGAACTGGCAGCACATCATAAACGGATTCATGTCGATGGTGGCAAGGCTCGACGACCAAAAGGAGAATCTAAGCATTGCTTCGACTGCTCCCGGACATTCTCACGGTCAGATACGTATCTGCGCCATCTCAGAGAACAGCATGGGCAATCATTGCCGGTTGCCTGTATAAAATGTGGTCGCGTGTTTGCCAGACAGGATCTCCTGATGGCTCATAACAAACGAATTCATTCAAAGAAGCGCAAGTTGGAATCTGAACCAACAACGGAACAAACACCACCAGATTCACCATCAACAACAACCAGCGAAACGACAAACAATAACAAACCAACAACAAAACGATGAAGACTACCGAAGCCGAAACTGAATAACAATTAAACTTGTTCAACTATGTAAACTGTATGTATGCATGTGTTTTATTTGAAGTAAAACCATCCGCCACTCTGTGGCTTCAGGCGGAACCTCCGAAGAGGTTTGATGTTTCCGTTCAGTCAAGGTGAATAGCCAGCACCGTCAGCTTCCTTCTTTCTGGAAATGAGCAAACGTCAGCAACTGTTGACTTCTCGACCCATCCTTTAAAGAGAATATGGTAGCATTCATCCGTGATAAGCAAGTACATTTTGTCATCATTCGTCCAGTTTTGGAACTTGAGCAGCATAAAATCTCTGATATCTGATGACTCCACAGTGTCACCATTGATTGCTGTAAGTTCCGCTTCCACACACCTCAAGTTGGCAGTGGATAAGATATAATCTCGTTTCGTCTGATATTCCATTGTCAGTCAGTTTCTTGTCAGATTTCAGCGCCTTTTATTACTTCTTCATGAATTCATCACATAGTTGTTGCACAGTGCAATCAGCAAGCTGTGCATGCTCTTCCGTCTTTAGTCCAGTGATGAAGTACTGGCCATTGTGAAATAGTCGTACAGTAGCTCCATTGAGTTTCCAGGTGATTCCACTGAAGAGCTCATGATCCATCATAACGTAACCGTAGGGGCGCAGGTATTCATAGAGCGAGTCCAAGTCCACAGCTGATTTGGCCTTGTTTGAGAATACAAGGTTGCATATCCTATAATTCTCCAAGCTAGCATCCAACCTTTCTGCGAGTTTATGGGCATTTTCTATCGCATCTGAGGTTGAAGTTGAACCAACACAGTTGAAAGATCCACTCTTGAATATCAGAAATGTGCAGCCATCATGCAGTATAGCCCCGCTGAATCGTTTAGGTTGATAGTAGACATCATCCAGCTTCGTCAGGGCAATTTCTTTACCAAGCTTTCCAGTAAGCACAACGTTGACGATCGGCATTTGCAGCACTGTCCACCAGCTTCACACGTTGCTCGTATCCTGTCCACAAACTTCTTTACAACCCGGTCGTTGTCACACCTTCTCAGGTATTCCACAATAGATTCGAGACTATGCCCTTGGCATCGTTTGAGTAGAAAGTAGATGCAGTATTCTCCACAAACGTTAGTATCAAAGTTCTGGAGGCAATAAGGGTTGTATTTATTAACATTGTACTTGCCAAATTCAGCAATGGGAGGCAGTCCATAACTGTCAAAGTATTCTATGTTGTTACCAACATAGAGGGCGACCCAGTGTTGGCCAGGTTGATCTGCGGGGTCGGTGTTGGCAATAAAGCAGGCAGGTCTTGACTTGATGTTTGGTAGACAATCACTGGCAAATACCCCAATGAAGTCTTTACATCGTTTCATCGTTTCTGTAATCTCTTTAGTATTCATATCGCGTAGTCAAAGAATGGTGTTCTGTTGGCATCAATGGCAATCAAGTTATCAAATTCTCCATATATGATTATGACGATGCCTTGAGGGAAATCCGCAGCAGGCAAAGGCTCCTTCAGATTCATGCAGAGGCTCAAGTCGCCTTCTCTAATCAATTCCATAGCTCCAGTATCCACGTTATCGGCAGTTAGACTAAAGGTGAACATGGTGAATCCTTTAACAAAGTTGTTGTAGGATATATCCATGCCCCTATCCAAGTTGGCCATGTCGCAGTTTTCGTAGAGGTACATGTATGGAAAACTGTACTGATAAGTTTTCCAGTCCATCTTCAAGGGATACTTGGGCACATATTCGTCTCCACATTTAAGGGCAATTTCTGTGACATTGCAGTGTTCAAACTTGAAAGGGTTCTTTGTGAAAGATCCGTTGAATGCTTCAGCATCTACAAGGCTTATGACCACTCTTCGTGGTAATTGGCCACTATAAATTGAGTTTTCAATTATATGCTGAGATCCTGCAGCTATATGTCTTGTAGCCATTTTAATCCTTCGTATAGGATATTTTGCCGTATTTGGCGTCTGCAAGATTTGTTCGATTGCTAGGGAAAGGGACTCTTGTGGCTTTACTTTCCAGACGTACCATCTAATATCGTCTACTAATATCTTGTACTTTGTACCGTTACTGATGAGACAGAAATTATCACTGTTTCTGTGTAATTCCAGTGCTAGCTCACAATCGCTCAGCAAGTATCTTTCCTGCTTAAACAAGTCACAATGCAGTGGAGCCAGTAGTTCAACCGCGTTGTTATCTAGAAACGGTTTGGCTCTCTTTCCAGCTGCTTTTGAGTCTAGTTCAAAATTGTCATCCTTGTAAAACAAACTTAGTTGTTGATGAGAGTTTTTGGCGTCCCATCCGTAGTTTAGCAGAGTCTCCAAGTACGCTTGGTATGCATAAAGTGGGCCAGAGTTGTAAATTTCCTTGTCGCTGAGTTTAACTATAAGGCGCTCAAATAGGGTTTTCCCAATCAAATTGATTGGAGCAACGGGAAAGTCATCCGCGTCTACAGTTCCATCAGCAGCTGCCGTCTGAGTCACAGCTGCGCCAGCATCCGTTACCACTCTGAGTTTTATGTAAAGGTAGTTTTTGTTGAGATCTAACATGTACGCGTCCCTTGGGACGAATATCCTGTATGGACCAGAATTGGTTACAGGGTTTTGAGGGTAATATTCTGACCAGTATCCTTTCTCAACGGCCACCTGAGTGGGTGGGAGTGAGAATAAGTCCAGTTCACTCTTGAAACCGGGAACAGAATTTGCGTCAAGTCGCTTAGTCATAGTCTAAAATGTCTCTTTTTCGACGCTTAGCTTTGCTTCTGCCTATTGTTTTTATGTTATTGGTGCGCTTTCTTGATCCGAGGCCTCTTCCTTCCTGTAAGTCCTTACCCGTGGTTTCCAAGACTCGACCGACGGCTTGTTTTGAGTGTCGTTTAAACGACGTTCCAATGTCTTCGCCTCTATTCAAGTAGTCTCTCGCGACCTCTGAGCCTGTCCGTAGTGCTTCTTTGCCTACTTCAGCACCAATTTTTCGGACTGTCGGCCATATAGCTCTGAAGATGCCACCAAGTACTTTACCGAATCCACCACCACGCTGATAGGGCACACCTTTGTAAAATGCCCCACCTGTTTGAAGCAAACTATGCTCCCAGGTTTTCACGCTTTCGGGATAATATGGAGTTCTCATAATTGCTGTCTTCTAAAGTGCAGTTTTGCAAACACTCTTCCGTAATTGAATGCAATGTGTCTAGCATTATCGTCGTTTATATTGATTTCGATTGTGTCAAACTCCTTTTTTAGTACTGGAACGTAGTGCGGGTTGTTGTATATCTTATCTATAATGTCTCCGTGTTCACCTTCAACGTGAACGACTCTCAGAATGGGCGCAGTTGTATTTCCGACGATTTGAGGTGCTACAATGTCACAGTAGACGTACATGGAATAGAATCCAGCCCTCATATCGGGTTCTCCAGTTGCAATAATCTTGTGTTTTGTAACGACGCTTGACGTGAGAGAATCCCAGTCGTCAATATCTTCTCTTTCCTCAGTAGGCGGCTGAGAATCTAGCAGTCTTTCATTGAAACCCAGCATATACGCCAACTTTTCGCTAAACTTGATACTGAAAAAGTTTGGGTGCTCAAGATTGTCTGGGTTTTCAAACACTTTAAACACTACACGATGTAGGTCTTTGTCAAAGTAGAACTTGCACTCAGCCACTTCACCGGTCTCATTTTTCATATACTGAATGCTCTTGTTTATGCCTTCGCATAAATCTTCCACTGTTGCGTAATGTCTTGCAGGAAGAGCTTTAGCCTTTGAGCTGTCATCAGAGAAATGAATACTCGCTATAGCGTCAACTTTTCTGCCTAGATTAGCCCATGTCACGGGATAAATAAACTCAACAAGAGCAACTTCCCATTGGCCGTCGAGATCTATACGGTGTGGTAGCTTTACGCTAAAACTGCTTAAAGTGTTAAAGTTGTTTGTATTGCTAGGTAGATGAAGGTAAAAATCCGTCATTTTCGTTAATCCAGCTGTTAAATTTGTCAGGGTATCCTAACCACTTGACCAGATATTGCTTATTTTTGCCTCTACCTCTAGTTTTTATGATCTTTTCGATCCAATACGTCTCTGGTTCAGTTATTGCCTGAAGTTCCTCCTCATAGAAACCACCCTCAATTGGTTCCCCTTGCATGTCACTTAGTTTGTACATTGGAGGTTGGCCTGGAGAAGGTTTGGTAATTTTAAACAGTTCTTCTGACCAATTTGGGAGATATCCCTTTTCAAAAATGCCTTTTGATCGGCTAATTCTCACAATATCTCCTTCACTAAATGTCGGGGCCTTAAATGGTACTATTTTACCATATAGGTTCTTGAAGACCTTATACTGGTTTTGTGGATCCGAGGCCATATTTGGACTCATTTTAATGCTTCGGTGTTTGGAATCGTTATATCCTGCTACCAGTTGAGGTAGCACATCTATGTATCTATAGCTTCTGTTTTTGGTAAAGTACTTGAATAGTTTTGTCTTTATGGTTCTGTTAAACCTCTCAACAAGACTACACTTGATATCGGGATTGTTGCATGTGTAAAAGTGAATGTCGTTTTCCTTTAGCAGATTCTGAAAAGTGCTGTTGAGAAATTCCTTTCCCTTGTCTGATTGTAGAGCTTTAGGTAGTCGCCCGCTGTCCAGAATGGTTTTAAAGGCATTGGCTACATGTGTACCTGCCTTTGATTTGACTGGAACAACCCAGGCGTACTTGGAGAACACGTCAACACAAGTAAGTAGATACTTGTACCCATCGTTGTCATCTGCTACTCTGACCATGTCGGCCAAATCGACCTGCCAAAGCTTATCTACTCCAGCAACTTCATAGCGCCTTCTTCTATAGTTTCGCTTGATGGGTTTGTGCATAGTATAGGTATACTGCTTCTTGAGATAGTCTCGCACATTTTTGGCAGTAGCACCAGCAGCTTTACTCAGCAGTGCCTGTTGACCTGTGAAAGCAGTGTTTTTGCTAGGGTTATAATATAGTTCATCTAAGATCGCTTCCATTTTAAACGTTTTAGAGCACTGGATATATTAGATCCGCGTCCAATTTGCTTTTTATGCTTTCGAATATCAGCCCATCGGGCTGAGTTACCTATAAATTCGCGGGGTACATTGCTATCTCGTAGAGCTTCTACAAATAAATCGTCGCCAGGTTGAGACGTTTTTGTCTTCCGTTTCCTAACAAAGTCATTAATAAGATCAAATATCCGTGAGTCAGGGGCAATTTGTCCTTTATACTCAATTTCTCCCCTATCGTTTACTCTAAAACCCTTAATGCCTTGCAAATGCTGGATAAGCATTCTACCTTTCGTTTGAACTGCTGGTGGAAGGTTATCCACAATAATGCTGTCAGTCTGGGGAGATGACTCCCTTTTAACAGTCATTGTCGTTTTTGGCTTTTCTTTAATCAGCCGGTTCCGGTAGTTTTGCTGGCGGTATAAGGCAAGTTTCACATCTGAGGGTACTTTCTGCTCCAGCGCTTCCTTGATTTGCTGGGCTGCAACTTCTCCATGCTGCTCAAAGTAATCTGGTCTAACCAGTACTGAATATTCCATCATCTTCTGAGTATCAGATCGCTGAGTAATCCACCAACAACGCCAATGAGAGGAGCCAAAACTGCAGGCAAGAATCCTCCGTGTTGAACAATCTCCTTTCGTTTGCTGGCCAAAGTCTTCTTTGCGCGAATTCTTCTGAGAACGTTGATATGTTTTCTCAGACGATGCTTTTCTTCGTCGCTAAGCGGTACGTTACCCGCTAGTACGTTTTCCACACAGTCACAAATGACTCCAATGAGCTGATTGTCTGCTGTCTTGAGTATAGCTTTACGTTGTTTTGGGTTACACTTGCATAGAACACTCAAATAGTCTGCGTTCTTTTCAAATCGTTGAGCCATATCGCTGATGATACATTAATCGGGAATAGCTTTTATGTATTTCTTACGGTTAATATCGTTTACACCGCATGTATTTATGTCTTCTTTAGTGTATACACCCCATTAAGTTCATCTGGAAATATGTTTGTTCGCAGTCGAAATTCTTCTGGTGTTGCTTGATCCAGATCAATCAGCAGGTATCCATGAGGCTTGCTTGTGGCATGATTGAAGGCTTGCATGAAGCCGTCTACTTGACCAGGGTACATTTGCTTGGCGAGATTCAGTGGAGTTAGCTTGTCGGCAGGATTCTTCATTAGTACAATGTACTGAGCATTTATCCTGCTTGTCCTCCTTGCAAAGAATATGTCTTGAGTGATGTGTATTACGCTGCAGGACCAGTGATGGCACCCACGCGTAAACAATTCCACCAGTTTCGAATCCTTTGTTACTTCTGACATGAGATCATCCAAAACGATGAGAGTGTTCATATGCTTGTTACGTTTCAGTTCTTCTAAATTTGGTAGTCCCTTTTGAAAGGTAACATAGGGTAGATTTTCATAGGCTTCTTGCCATTCGGTGTAACACCACAAAATCCGATCTGGTTGGGGTTGGATCATTTGATCCGCATGCTGTAATAGCTTTGAAACGAATGTAGTCTTTCCAGCTTTAGTTGGTGCTGCAACTATGCAGGTAAATGGATGCTGTAGCATCAAAAAAGGAGTAGGTATAAGTGCCATTTTCATCGTGTTTGATGATTGGCGGAAACGTTGTTTTTATTGTTTACAACGTTCACAATTACACAAAAGTTCATCAGTTAGCAGGTTCTGGCTTCTTCTCTAATCTTCATCAACATCTTGCCAAGAACGTTGTCACCACGCCATTTCTTTGGGTTTATGGCAAGGCGATCATCCGCATCCAGACCAATACCCCAATAATTGTCTATTGATCCTGTAGCAGCCGCAATTATCCCATCACCAGTGTCCATCAGTAGCCGCTCAATATCAGCATTTTGCCGCACCTTTTCCCTGACGCCAATTTCCACCACCGAAGCACGCATCCTCTCCCAATCTTCATCGTTCTCTGTTGGTAGAGTTGTTCCAATATGAATTGCTTCCTCAGGCGTCCAGGCTTGTACAATTCGATTGAACTTGTCGAACTCTCCAAGCCATCTTGCCTTTTCTGCCACGTAGAATTGCATGACACTCCTGAAGGGCACTCCATATACGATAAAGTTGGCCTTGTAGTAGTTGGAAAAGGGATGATTCAGGTTTGTAAATAGCAGCAAATCATCTCCGCGTCTCGTTTTCGTCTTCACGTAGCCTTCCGTTCTCGTCTGTCGCCTCTTTCTCCCTTCGTTCTTGTGATGTTGGTCTTTGTGCCATCGCAAATCTCTCATTGTGTTGAAGACTTGGCCACAGCATAGACGAGGGTGGCCATCTCGCATGTGCCTTCGCTTCTCCTTCAGGTCCGGGAAGGTAAGGTTGCATGTCTTGCAAATAGTTGCCATGTTGTAGAGCAATGTGATTGTTGAGTGATTTCAAGTTAACGTAATCCTTTCCACAGTAGGTGCAAAACCTTAATTGTCTTGCTGTCATCATAAAAATAATCAGTTTACTAGTTCCTTTTATTAATTTCGGTCATCAATCCCTTTTATTAACTTTGGTTGTCATAGCTCATATATTCTGAGCATGTCTTCTCTTGTAATGTACATCTTCCCTATTTTAGCAAACATTATTTGTTTGTCATCTGCCATACAGAGTTGCATACTGTACTGCTCCGCCTTATATGGGCAAAGAAGGCTGGGATTTTCGCTGATTTTACAGTTTTGGTTGAAACACTTGTGCATAAATTGCTGCATTTTGTGCAACTGCTTTTCGCTGAGCGTCTCCTTCAGATTATTCTGAACTAGCTCAGTTTTTCTATCTGGTAGTAAACTAATAGTGATAGGATAAAATGTATCATTTCGGGGTGCTGGAAGAGTTACATTCAAAGTGAATATGCTAATACTAGTGACAGTGATAGTCACCACTAATGTAATAAGTAGAAGTCGTTTTAGTTCCATTCTTAACATACCTACATATATACTCAATACCTCCCATCCTTTTATGATTATCATGGAGCATGTACTCCGCTTTGTCCAAAGCTGCAGGATATCACCCAATCAGGAAATAGTGCAAATGGCAAGACAAGCCCGGCCATGTCTTGATTCGCTGATGAAGATTGCAGATTACCTATTTAGCGACGGAATAAATGTGATACCTCGAGTATTTGTATTTGTCGCCTTCGCAAAAGCTCTTACAGCAGAGTACAAACTGAACCATCACGTAACTGATCTATGGTGTGCAGTAGCAATATACAATCACTGCGGTTGGGGATGGTTGCGCAATCATGATTGCGTAATCAAGGCTATGATTACATACGAAATTAATAAAAGGAGCCGCTGAACAACATCTAAGCATCAACAACCACTCAACCAACCCACAACAAACATGATTGAACCATACGAACATAACGAGCCAAACTTTGGCTTGAAATGGATACAAATTGACGACCGTGTGCCCATGGACAGTGAGACTTGGATCACTCGGATTAGCAATCTCTTGAGAGGCAAACGTAAAGTCTCTATGATTGTCAACAATGGTACTGGAACTTTGGTCCCCATTGCACTTACGGATGTGGAACGCTTCCCGAAACAGACTGTGGCCCACATTCTTCATAAGAAGACAGCCATTGAGCTCTACTTGTTCTACGTGCCTCTGTCAGGAGATACTGCGGACGGAGTCGAGTCGGACTAAGACTGATTGATGGAATGACAAAACCTCTCCGGAGGTTCCGCCTGAAGCCACAGCGTGGCGGATGGCTTTATTTCAGGTAAAAAGGCATTTATACATACAGAATAACTTGTTTACATATAACACATATCTTTACAAAATGGGAACATTGAGTTTGTCAACAATAATTGTCACATTTGAGATTCTTTCCACTGAATATCTTGATCCAGGTCGTTGCAGACGAGCCCATTCTAGTACATCCACCACATCTAGTTGATTCAGAAGCTTATCAAAGTCTGCTCGGTTTCCAACTGTCATCGGGTATTTCAGCACATTTGTATTTCCGCTGGCGTAGAAATACGTCAATTCATCAGTAACAACGTTCCGCAAAACATAGCCAAAGCAGATACTCCACTTGCCAGTGGCCCTCTGTCTGCTAAAAGTTTCTTCACAATAGCTCTTAATCTCATCCATATCCATGTGATTGAGCTGGTAGTTGTATCGGCATTGTAATTTTGTCTCTCGGTGGTGAGTTTTGATGAAATGCCAGTTTGTTTGATAAATCATATTCATTGCTTCATCTCCAAACACTGTCGGCGAATCATTCTCCTCGGTGGTCTTTATCGTTTTTGTTGCTGGTGGTTTTTGTTCCGTTGTTGGTTCAGATTCCAACTTGCGCTTCTTTGAATGAATTCGTTTGCAATGTGCCATTAGGAGATCCTGTCTGGCAAACACGCGACCACATTTTATACAGGCAACCGGCAATGATTGCTCATGTTGTTCTCTGAGATGGCGCAGATACGTATCTGACCGTGAGAATGTACGAGAGCAGTCGAAGCAATGCTTAGATTCTCCTTTTGGTCGTCGAGCCTTGCCACCATCGACATGAATCCGTTTATGATGTGCTGCCAGTTCTTCCTTTCTTGTAAAAGCACGATTACATTCTTCACAGACGAACTTCCTCAATTGCTCATGCTGTTCTCGAAAGTGGCGCTGGTAGGTATCTGTTCGCAGAAACGTCTGGGGGCAATGTCCGCACTGAATCCTGACCTGAAACAAAAGAAGTCGACACATGAAATAAGAACCCGACTAAAGGCAAGACATACCTGCACTCAATCAAAATGTGGTACTATCTGTATTGCAGCCACATCGAATTACCTTTTTGAAATGCTTGGTGTCCATGTGCCGCACCAATGCATCTTTCCGGCCGAATGTCATTCCACATATGTTGCAGTTGCTCTAAAATAAAACGGTGCCGGAGAATGTCGGAGTACCTCAGAGCGAGTAAAGAGAGGCAACATCTAAAACTCTTACCTCAAATCCGCTTATCTCAAAACCTCTAATCCGTTTAAACCACTAATCCTTTTATCTCTAAACCACTAATCCGCTTATCTCTAAGCCTCAAATCCGCTTATCTCTAAACCACTAATCCTCTTAAACCACTAATCCTCTTATCTCTAAACCACTAATCCTCTTAAACCACTAATCCTCTTATCTCTAAACCACTAATCCGCTTATCTCTAAACCTCAAATCCTCTTATCTCTAAACCACTTATCTCACAACCTCTTACCTCTACCTCTAAGCTCAAAACCTCTGTAAAACTATTACCTGAACATTGGTTTCTCCTTCCATTGTATTGTCACTGCTAGATTTACACACAAAAATGATCGTTAAAGTCGCAAAAACCGTTTGAAATTTTGAGGCAGGTGCAAACACAGCAGGGAACCCAAGCGTTAAATTTTTAATATGGACAGGTGCAATCACAGCAGGGTGCCTCAATGTTAGTTTTGCAGTGTGTTGTTCGTTATTTCAAATGTTGTAGTGTGTTGCGTTTTCTTCTACTAGATGCTATTATACACTTGTCATTTTATTGTAGCTATTATGGCTCTTGTTAGCGATGCTTTTTCTTCTACTAGATGCTATTATACACTTGTCATTTTATTGTAGCTATTATGGATCTTGTTTACGATAACTTGGTGCTATTTTGTAATGACATGAAAGCGGAACCGATATTGGATTACCTGGTGGAAGTGGGACTATTTACCACAAGCGTTGCAGATAAGCTCAGGCTTTGCACGCCTGAACACGACAGAAATTACGAACTGTTAACGACTCTTAATCGCTACGGAGCCAATGCCTCAATTCTACTTAGAGAAGCATTGCGAACATCAGGGCAGAACGACCTTATGATGATTTTGCCGGAACCTGATCAGCCATTGCAGAGAGGTGTTACTTGGAAGATTTATTCCCGCCTAAAGATGCTTCAGCAACAAAGTCATAAAACGTTTCAGTCTATGGATGCCGCACGGTTGGACGTTGTATTTGTTCTGGGACCCATGGACTGTGATGCTCGAACTGTGGAATTCACGGAATGGTTGGGAAATCATCCCTGCAAGCGATGGACTGTTCCCGAATGGTTTATAGCACCGTGGAACCATTATGATTGTAGTCATTGAACTTATCGTAACTGTATTTATACCTTGCACTGTAGTCACTTGTAAACCCTGCTGTATATTGCTTGAAATAAAGATTTTCCGCCAGTTCGCCTGGCTTAACATTATCTCTACAACAATCATGGTTCCGGCCACATACAGCACGGAGCTTACTTTGCAGAGGAAAACTAAGCTCGTATTTGAATTCTACATGCCCAAAAACCCTATAGGTAAACTTTTCCCGCTTAAAATAGAGAATTTTCAAATTTAAGCTTGGGTCAGCCGTGGTTCCGGCCATGGGTCACTTGCAGCGCGGAGCTTAGGTTGTAGAGGAAAACTAAGCTCATATTTGAATTCTACATGCCTGAAAACCCTATACACAAATTTTTCCCACTTAAAATAGAGAATTTTCAAATTTAAGCTTGGGTCAGCCATGGTTCCGGTCACTTGCAGCGCGGAGCTTAGGTTGCAGAGGAAAACTAAGCTCATATTTGAATTCTACATGCCCAAAAACCCTATAGATAAGCTTTTCCCGTTAAAAATAGCGAATTTTCAAATTTAAGCTTGGGTCAGCCGTGGTTCCGGGCGACAGAAGCTACAGCTGAGCCTCCTCCTCCGCCAGCGCCGCTTTTGCCGCTCACACCACCACCCCCACCAGGCCGCTTTCGCCGCTCACACCACCACCCCCCCCCCCCGCCCCCCCGCCCCTTCCCTTTACAACTCAAGGCACCCCCCCCCCCCCCCCCCCAATTTCCAATTCCCCCCCCCCCCCCCTTTTCCGACCATTTTTCCATCCCATAATCCCCCCCCTTTTTTTCTTCTCTTAATTTTCTCTTTGCCTTTGGGGTTTCAATAACCTTTCCTTTTCGTAAGAAAAATTTCCCCTCCTCATTTTAATCAGTAATACAAAAACGCAAAATTTGCAAAAAAACCAAAATTTTTTGACATACTAACTAAATATAGCCAATCAAAAATTGAGTATCGATTTCTCAAAACTATAGAATTTGGGCAAAATTTCATTTGGTGCCATGATATGAAGGATATGTGAGTCAAGGAAAATTTTATGGATTTGGCTCACCTGGTCTTAATACCCCAGAAAATCCGCCAAATGTGCGATGACAAGAAATTTTGCAACTTGGCATTGAGTATTGTCGCAGCTGGTGAAGTTCAAGTCAAGAAAAGTCCCTCCGCAATACTGCGAATTGTCATCCTGCCAAAGCTTACGCGAATCCATGGGGTAGTTTTTAGAAATTGGTGTTTAAAACAAAATAATCGCAGTTTTGCCAAATGAGTGTTTCAGCCAAATCTCTAGCTTAAAGTAACGAACTCCAGCTAATGGACATTAATAAAATGTGCAATTAGATTGTATAAATTGAGTAGAAAGTAAATCAATAGGACTAATCGATTGAGTATCAAAATTCTCCGTAAGATTTGGCAGCAATTTTGACAAAACTGATTTCCTCAAAAATGGCCATTTTTGCATCCAAAATCATTTTTGGCTTATACTAACATAAGGTGGGCATTTTGGGGTAATTGTTCCGACCATCTGCAGTTTAACTAATTTTTACACAGTTTATTGTCTAAGTGGGATATTTTAACGAGTTTATAAAATTTAAGTCGCATCTCCTTCGGTAATTGAGAAAATTCACCTTGCCTACGCCTCGGGTAATTGCGATATGCAATTATTCAGAGCCATACCGTGGACCCAGTGCAAAATTTGGTATGGCACTACCCCTCATCGCGAAAGCATCTTATTGTGTAGAAAATGCGTTTTTCTTGTATGTAGAACCAAACTAGACCCATTTTAGGGCAAAAGTATTTTTGGCAAAAAATTAAAATTTTGGCTTGATTCTGGCTTGTTTCTGGCAACAGATGCCCTATACATACATACAATCTGCTTTGGTCTAGATCTTTCCAGTAGTTCAGGGTGGCCAGGCAAAGTTTGCCAAATTTCGGCACTTGGACGGACCAAAATTTTCGAAAATTTCAAAGTCCCAAAAAAACTTGCAGGGAAGCAGCGGGAGCGACAATAATACAGCCTCTAGTGTTAGTTTGGATGCTCTTCAAGATAGGCTATTAACATGCTATATAGCTCATACCGGTAAGCCCACACTGGAGGTGGGGTTTCCCCGCATTGGAGAGTGGGGTTTTTTCCACTTCACTATACTGTGTCAATGTAGAATTAGAATTTTAAATTCTGTACTCAAAAAATTTCAATTAATTTTTGAAGTTAGCGAACTGAAGAAAGTCACTAAAATCTGTCGCTTTTGGTGACCAAAAATGAGGGTCATTAAGTTTTGTTTAGCTGCATATTATAAAAACTATAGGTCCTAACTAAAAATTCTAATTCTACAGTGGCACGATACGTGTATAAAAGTTTTAAACGATACCCTTTGTTGCTTGGAATCCTATGCCAGTGTAGTGGTGGTGCAGAATTTTTTTCTGTAAAATTGTGAAAATCGCTGATTTTTACATACAGGCATTTTTTGACCAGGCTATATTGAAAAAATGCATATTTTTTGCATTTCAGCATATTTATTCATATTTATTTATAAAAATTGAAGTTGACTAGCGAAAACTTGCTTCAATTGGCTGCGGAACTCTCGTACTCGCTCATATTCAAATTACACACAGTTGATGGCTCGAACTTGCGGAAAACTGAAACAAATTGAACTGAACTGAACTGACTTGAACTTGATATGCACGACATGTGGTTAGTTTTTTATGTGTCAAAATGAACGAAATCCGTGATCTAAAAATCTTTCATGATTGACCCACCCACCTGCTATGTAGCTTAACATAGCTGAAAGGTCGTAAAAGCAAAAATGTTCTTTTCGATGACCGCTATCGTCAACCAATCAGGTGTATCGATAGCGAGAACTGGGAGAATAGTGGCAAACACCAAAGATTTTTTATCTTTTCACCTCAAAATGCGGGACTGGTCCCAGAATGTTAAAAGAGCACCATATTTGGAAAGTTTCATTAATTTTCATCACAAGAATAGGAGCCTGTAAGGTTACATTTACGCAAAGCGATACCGCATCTTAAAGAGCTCAATGCTTTGCTGGAAGTCATGAAATGGAACAACCATTTTATGCCAAATTTACCAAAATATATTGCACTTTATCAAAATCTGGAAACTGTGTTTGAAAAGGAATTGTAAAGGCAAAATGATCCCACTAAATCCCACTGATCCCACATGGGATGAGTTTTCAATCCCATCCCATCCCATCCCATGGGATCCCATGGGATCCCATGGGATCCCATCCCAGATGCCAACACTGGAAGCAACAGACTTTGAATTTCATTGACACTGTGTCATTGTCAGACGCAAACTCCTTACTTGTTTGGTGGACAGTGAAAAGGTCGGATGAAAAATGTTTGCTCTGATACCTGTTCCATCTGATAAAATCAGATGAAAGTTTAATAGTGTAAACCAGGCTTAAAGCTCAAAGCAGACACCAATTAGACCCATGCAGGCGCTGTTTTCGAGTTCTAACACGTAAAGAAACTATGTACGAGGGAGCGTACAAAAGCGGGTACTGGGTACTGCTTTGTGTAGGGTGGGTTAGTCATTAGGTAGGTACACGCTTGTGGGGGTCAGCCGTTATCGTGCAGAACATATACATACCTGCAGCTGTTAACAAACAGCCTGCCAGCTGTCACACTCTTATATATTATGTACTCTTGTCATTACGTACCTTCAGCAGCACTAATCAGTAAAAAGGTTTCGGTTTTTCTGGTTTTATGACCTCACTAACATCCTCCCCATTTCTGTCTTCGGAAATTAAGAGACTGTTTCGGTGTTCAAATTACTGTCATTAAGACTGCTGTAAGTTTTCTAAACTTAACGCAACTGATCTGTCTAGCTGCTTTACATCAGCCGTCTGCTGACCCTGATTATTACCCAACTGGGGAGCAGTTTTATGTCATACCTACTCAGTGATAAAAAGGTTTATAATTTCCAGAAAAACTGACAGTTGCAATCCGTGACTGGGTCCTTTTCTGTAATAAAAGCTCTGATCTGACCTAGGCTAAGTTTAATTGAAGACTTAGTGTTGAGCATGAGGGGTGGTTGTTTAATAATTTATGAAAAGGATCTGCTGAAATATTCTTTCTGGCTGAAATTTCCTTTTTGCCAGCTTAATTAACTGTTAAAGGAGTGAGCGAGGGGAAATGAGACTTGAGTTATAAATTGATGAATCTAACTGAGAATGAATGGAATATTAGAGACAGTTTGGGGGTTGGTCTTTTCAGGCTTCTCCAGATGCAAAATTGTTACTTTTCTATGGCCTCAGTTCTGGGGAGGTTATTCTGTATTCTGCCACCTGGCTTTGTAAATAGCTGTCACTAATTGGCTCTCGTCTGCTTAGCTGTTGTTGCTATATTTCCCGTTGCTGTGGCTTTAATATACTTTACCTTTCCTTAGGATACTGGATTCCTCTGGTATTTTTGACTCATACTGCTCCAATCCTGTATGAAAATAGCTGAAACTTTCGGAATAATCTAGTAATTTTGTGTAGCATTCTGAATGCATTTCTAAATCAAAGGGTTCTATTCTACTAAAATCCCTCTTTAGAAAGATCACTTTCAAACTCTTAAAATTGAGCAAATTGATTGCTGCGTGAAAGGAAAGAATATGGGTTTAGAGTACCATGGTATTGTATGCTTATGATGTATAAAATTAATGCTGTCCACAAAATAAGTTTTTCGTATCACTGTATTACTGTATTCATCATCCCTTAAACACTGGAAAATACTTTGAGCTAACTCGTGTCTCGCTCTATTGAATTCAAGGAACTGTTTGACGATCCTGACTCACACTCTAAACATTGATCATTAAGCAAATTATATATCAAAAGAATACCTTTGTAAATTTTTGATAAAAATGCCTATTCAAATTTCTGATTTTTGTACGTCAGTGTTTTGCTTTTATTTGGGAAAAACATTTGTCATTCGAATTTTCTTTGAACCTATTTTTTGCATCTTTAGTCATCAACTGAAATGGAAACACGGTGGAGGCTTCGCAAGAACTTCATTCAACTATCAATAATGCCTTTTTGTCATTCCAGTTCGTCTAACTAATTAGTAAAGAGTAAATTATCAATAAACAGCCAACTTTTGTCATCATCTAACTAAAGCGACTAGGCTCATTTTGGTAGGGAAATTTATCACTAAGTCTACTTTAATGAATGAACTTTTTCTGGGATGACTGCAATGAATAATATTTAAGCTGCTAGGACATTAGGTAACAGTACTATTCTTGCTCTAGTTTTTTGAAGGTTATAGGAATAAGTTGGCCTGTGAGAAGGGTTCCAGCTATAGAAATGTCTGGAAATAGAAAAAGCCGAAGACTGAGTCTGGGCCCCGTTTCACGAAGCGCTTATAGCGCTATAAGCTTATAAAAAGTGTTAATTTTACAAACTTATAAGTTTTACCGTTTCACGAAAGTCTTGTAAGTTGTGATTTCTTATAAGTTCTATAAGAAGTCAGGACCACTTATAAAACGCTTATAGCAACAATTCTTCAATAATTTCACTTTAATTAATAGCATAATATTTAGAGAAAGCGTTTATGCTGAAAATAAAGTAAGTCACTGCGCTGGTGACAGAGCGCAAAGGTAATTTCAACCCTTAAATTGAAAACCGTCAGATGAATATTCGACATGAATTGTACATTGAGCCCGCACTTTAGTGTGTTTTCTGCGGGTAAAGTGGAGGAAATAGTTAGAACACAAAGTCAAGCTATTGAAAATATTTATTGTGCAGTTACAGTGCTTGTTTTTTGTTTTACTTTCCAGAAAAATGCGATAAGGTGTCTGACAAACCGGGGCTCCGCTGCACCCATGTATATACATTTCACAATATGTATTGTAGACGTTTTGAGCCAATATACAGCAAATAATATTTAAAAATTACGTAGAAATAGTTAGAAGTGCTTACAACAACACAGTTGTAAATGGTTATAAGCGCTTATAAGCGCAAAAATTATAAGCGACATATAAGAGTTTTGTGAAACCGTTTACAAGACCTTCTAAAGTGCTCATAAGTCGCTTATAAATTTTCGCTTATAGACTAATAGTAAGCGACTTTATAAGAATGTTAGTGAAACGGGGGCCTGACATAGACTATGGTCCACAAATCACTTAAAAACTTGCTACATAGTACATACTATAGTGTGGAGTATGATGGGCATTAGTGTGCGGGATTCCAATTAGTGTGGACAGAAAGCGTCCGAAACGAAACACATTTGTGGTGGTGATCACGCAAGTATACCAGTAAGGAAAGAAGGGACAATTAATATTGATAAGTCTGATATGGGAGTTCAGCTGATGGTCCTCTGGTGTAGTGGTAGTTTGCCTACCTTCGAAGCTGAAGGGTTGAGGTTTGATCCCCGGACATTCCTGATTTATGAAACATATGTATCACTTCCTTTCTCTATCCCAGTTTTTGTTTGAATGGTATACGATGCCTGACGCCTTCCGTCTGGGCTTCGGCTTCTCCTGAGTGAGTCTTATTGGTCCTCCAGCATACATGGATGAAGCGTTCGTGTAACGAATAAAGATTTGGCTGAGGTTTGACGGTTCCAACTTTGGCTTGGGATTTTTCCAAAAAAATTAATTTTACTGAGATGCAAATTTCAGATTAAACAGCTAAACGCTGAGCACAAGGTAATGGGAAAACTTTCACGACTCAAGTATTAATTCTACTCTACTCTACACTTTCTGGACCATCCTTCATTTTTTATTCAATCTCTGGACACAGATTCTGCTTTAGCACCTGGCTTGAGGTTGTGTTTATGGGAAATTTACAACTAATAAATTCTGCTCCTGATTTCTAATAATCAGCTCTGAACCATGAAGGGTTTCTTTCCCCACTTTCTTGTCAGAAAATAATTGTTTGAGTTTAGTCACGCGATGATTCTGGAATGAGAATTATCAGAGAAACCATTCATATTCATTATATTATCCTCATCTTTCCCCACATCAGCTCCATATAGTGTTATGTTATGGGAGACAGCTTTTAAGCTAAACCTAAAAGTACCTATCTGCGCCCTCAGCAGGTGTTAAGACCTTGAGTTGAGACAGATTTAAGTATAGCTAAACTTTTGATTATAAACTTCCCTTTGATTTCTAACTTTTGGTGATACCGTAGGTTGAATCCACAAATGTAAACGTGTTTAACATTTTTGACTTAATTACTTGTCTCGTTTTTGCAAGTTGTCTGGCATTGTTTGTTCTTAAAGACTCGTATATATTAAAGACTCGTATATATAGGATGCTGTTTTTCGCAGATAAGAATACGACAAATATGTAGCTGAGAAGTGGAAACAGTCCCAATTCCGATTCCGAATTCCGGAAGAAAACCTATCCAAAAATTCGAGCCCAAAAACGTCCAAAATTAAAAAACTAAATCTGCTTCGCAGTAGTAACCCCAGTTACCCTGAACTCAGCTGCCGACTTAAACAACTGTTTAGTATTCTTCCAAGCTGTCTAACTAGGCTTCTACGATACGGCTCAAGCAACAACCTTAGGATTCTACTTTTTCTTTTTTATTTCTAGAATTCCGTGGAAAGAGGGAAATTCCCCTCATTGATGGAAGGAAAATTGATCATGTCTTAGAGAGCGACCATCTCATTGTCAATTTCAGTCAAGTTTTTCCTGCTCTACCTTGAGTGAGTTCCCCCTTTCCAAGAGGATTATGAACTTTGAATTGCAGAAGGGGACTTAGGGCACGAAAAGGGAAGACGCAAAAGTCAAGTCTACGTCAAATCTAATTTCCCATCCAGAGAGAGCCACTTTGGAAAAGGCACTCACCTTTCAGCTCAACTCATTAGCTCTTTCTAAAATCCAAAATTCATTTTTCAGTTTTTATTCCGAAGATTCTTCGGCCCCCGTTTTGCACTACATTTTCTGACTGAGCATTCTCCTTGATCAGGGAAGAGAAGTCTGCTGCTTTCAGCTCAGCTTAGGCTTTTATTTTTGTTTTAGAAAAGTGGTGGATTGGTCTCGCGATTTGAGTTTTGCGGAGTGACCCCCCCTCCAACCCCTCCAAGCACATGTATGCATCACTTCAAAGAATTTCGCGCGCTATTGGCTATTATAGCTATTATGCACTTAGTCTAAAACTTTTTAGCTGAATGGAATGCTTGGATCTTAAAAAATAATTAAATGCCTACTGAAGTAGGCGCGGCACAAGAAACATTTGGTATTACCTGTTGGGCTCGTTCTGCAGCCGTTGCTGAAAAGATTTACCCACTAACAGCGCTCAATGACTATGAAATTTCTAGCTGAAGATAAACCCAATCAAAGCCGCTAATCTATCGAATTTTAGAACAAAAATGTACGAAAAAATCAGAAAGCCTATTCGCAGCATTAAATTAATTAATTAGCAGCATTAATTAGCAACACTAATACGTTTAGATTTAGTTAATCCAAACACTTATCTCCAATTAATTAAAAAATTGGGTGGAATTGCATTGATAATAAGTATTTTAAAGGCTTCTGGTCGTTGTCGGGGAAGGGGGTTGAAAGGTTGAATTATTATGGTTATGTTTTCACAGGGGTATTTTTTAGGGGGGAACTAACAGCTGCGTGGAGGTTATTTCACACTTTAGGTTTTACATTTTGTCATGTCATTACCTTTTCGAGTAGGTAATTAACTTTCCTCCAGACATTGGGCTTTATCCCTCAGTCAGTACTCCATATGTCGGTCATATTTGACTCTAAGTCTCACCTTTTACCACCTACCTAGGTGGAAATATCTTGTCATCCTAGGTTCGGAGTTTAAGCTTCTGACAGTGTTGCATTGCTTTTGATACCTACGTTTGAAAAATTAACACAAAAGATTTTCCCTGGGTAGGAAGGAATGAAAGAAGATAAATGAGTCGTTTCTGGACTTTTGGAAAAAGTTTCCCTCATTCTCTCCTCTAATCCATTGTATTTTTTTCTTTTATCAACCTTCTGCTTCTGCGTTTGTTGCAAAAAGAATTTGAAAAATCCAGTCTCTACCTGTGCTGAGATCAAGTTAAAATCCTTCATTCCCGACCACAGACTGTTTTCAAACTCCAACCTCACGCATAAAAATTGAAAGAGAAATTGCCAAAGATTTACAGACTGTAGGTGGTCTTTATACGTCATAGCTTTCTTCAGTTCAGTAAGATCAAGACTACGATAAAGTTCCTTCTGTATATACAGGATGAACTAAGCTTACCTTGATGCTTAACACATTAAAACCGAAATCTCTTGGGTTCCAGATCCATTTATTGTTGTTACATGCAACTGAACTGTTGATTTGATTGGAAAATCGCTCACCTTACGCTATAACTACAAGCTGAAGAGACAACTGCAACTTTACGCGGTATACTTCTGTAGTATTCCTTCTAAAACTTGAGCCGCTAAGCCAAACCGGGGACCTGCTAGTTTTGTAATTTCACTTTGTATCCTGGATTTCAGGGAAAATTTCTTTGACTATGAAAGAAACGTTATCCAATTCACCAAAGTTAGAAAGTAGAATTCAAAAATAGCTTTATGTATATGTTCCAACACCTTAACAGTTCAGAAACATGGAAATTTCTGAAACAAATCTACATACATTTTCCAGTTTCTGAATTTTTTAAGTATTGGAACCGATATGTTTTGGAATATACATATTTGAATTTTTCTTGAAATTATGTTGTCGTTAAGCTTTTTTACAATTATAAAAATCAAAATACTTTTAACTTAAATGATTTACTTTTTCGATTTGGAGAATTATTGATTCTCCAAACCACGGTGCCAAAAAAATTTCGGTTTATGGTAAACCTAAACCAATCTCTGATAAAAGGTCATAGCATAATGAATGCCAGACCTGCAGGAATATTTTTCATTTTTCATCTGTTTTTTGTTTTTGCAAAAACATTGAAGAGATATGATAAACTGGCTCAGCTAAATTAGATTATCCGCAGTTTTTCTCCTATCCCGGAGGAACTATTTATGATAAAAATAAATTATCATGATTAAAGGATTAGGTGCTCGTTATCACGACTTTCCCCCGCCAGCAGTTGACTTCATTCTAGGGCCCTCTCTTGGGGTCAAGACCCCTTCAGCCCTCAAATTGACTTAAAGCACTTAAGCTGACCGAAATTCGGATCTTTCATCGACGCCCCCTTCCTCTTAGAAGTTTGACATTTCAGTAGATCTAACATTAAAAATTCAAATACTAAAATAGAATCCCGCAGCTTGAGGTGGAAACCGAGCTAACCGGAAACCGACCGAACCTGGTGGCACTAACAATACCGAGAGACTGTAACGATGTGTTTATTCATAGGAGGGACATGCTGAAGTATTGAACACCGAAGTTAAAAACCGCTCCCTGCGTTGAGTTTTGTTTGCTCCTGTTTCCTCTTTTTATTTCTTTGGCAAAAACGAGCTAAATTAAGCAATGTTTGCGATTTGGGACTGCGGAAGCTGAGCTCCAACGTGGATTTCAGCGTAGGACGATGATTTCTTCAGGCTGAGTTTGACCTCTGTCTCCGGTCAACATTATATACCTTTTAGGGGACGACGACCATTGTAACCAACAACACAGTATTGTCATTAGCTATGAAAGTGGAATTGGGTTTGATAAGGACTGCAATGGAAACTCTGCCTTAGCTGAATCGGATCAAATAAACAGTCTCCCACAGCCTCTATTGGGGAAGATAAGTTTACTTGATGCTGACTTTGTGTGAAAACTTTACCAATTTAGCTTATATTTTGTGTGGATGCCTTCTAATACATACATAACTTGATTGGTAATAAAATTCCAAAAATTTAAAAACTTAAAATTTTTTAAGTTTTTAAGGGGGAGACCAAGGGTAACCAAAAAGTTTTTGTTTGCGTTTTTGCTGAAAATTGTATAGGGGTATTCAGGATCGCATAACACTAATCTGAAATCAACCCTTCGATTCAGTTTTTGTTAGTTCTTTGTAAGCTATCCTGAAGTAGTAAGCTTAAGTTGTAACCTAATGCGGAACTAACGAAAAGCTGATTCGAAAAACAGACTTCAGTTTCGTGTTCTACGACCCTGAAAACTCCTATATATAACTTCCTGCGAAATCGGAGAAAAAACGTTTCAGGTTCCCCTTACATCTTAATGTTACTACTTTAGCTTACACTGAAGTAACAAAAGGCTGAATCGAAAAATGGATTTCAGATTAGTGTTCTGCGATCATGAAAACCCCTATAGGCAGCGAAATCGGAGCCAAGAATATTTGGTTCCGTTCCCCTTGGTCCCCCCTTAAAAACTTAAAATTTCAAGATTTTATTAACAATCAAAGGGATATGTGTTGGAATCACTTAGAATGCACCCACACAAAATGTGAGCTAAATTGGTCGAGTTGTAAGGGAAGCAGGCATAGGAAAGATTGATAAGCCTGACATGGGAGTTCAGTTGATGGCCCTGTGGTGTAGTGGGTTAGCACGATAGCTGCGATCAGAAGGGCCGTGGTTAGAAATGTGGTTAGAATTCTTTACTTTCAATGGTGAGTGAAAAGCTGAACCTCCCTCTTCCCTTCTCTCTTCTAGGTTCTGGTTTCGTGGGTACGAGGGTGCCTGACATTCGGGCTTGTCCTCGGTTTCTTCTTGGCCCACCAGCCCTGGTAGAAGCGCTACAAAGTTTTGAAAGAAGAGACGCGTTTGAAGAAGAGACGTGTGCAAATGATTTCTGCCATCTGATAACTAACCAGTGCGACGCTTGTCACACTCTTGTACTCTTGGTTGAATTAAATGTCAGCTATATATGTATGATTATTCGATTGATTGGAAATGCGGAGCTGACGCAACAGAAGCATGAACCGGAAGAGGGACACCTTTTAGAACCATAAAAACTAGTCTGTTGTGCACATTTACATCTTCACTGGAGCCAAGGACACCCCCTTTGTTCATCATCTTACAACTCTAAGTTAAACATTAGCAAAAGTGTACTAATGCACTACCAAGAGTCCAACTCAAAATATAGCTCACTTTTAATCTTTGGCTGTCTGGATCAATTTTGCTAAGTTGTTCCATTTAGGCGTAAAAATGAAAGAACCATTTCTCTGACTAAATATTTAGCTTCGAAACCGGAAGTATATGTTAAGAGTGACACCTAAAGTAAGCATTAATTCTTTGCCTCAATCCCGGCGACTTATATTTAGCCTCGGTTGTCGAAAATGAAAATGTATGCAAGTTTCTTGGCTTTAACTCAGAACTCAGTTATAGCACCTGTCTGTCCTATTAAGCCATTAAACCATTAACTTAACACCATTTCACCCCATGTTATGACAGGTCTGCTTTCACTTGAACCTCCAGTCTAAATTATGCACCGCTAGTTCAGTAAGCTTTTATGCTGTCACTTAAAGCGTGTTGCAACGACAAGGCGGATTTGATGCTTGATTTTGCCAAAGATGTTTTCTTAAATTTGCTTTAATGATCTTCAGAGAAGGTTAATTTTAAGTGTTGTCGTTGCATATTTTTGACTGTATACCTACCTACTAGAAAACAAAGAAGTAGTTATCTTGATTTGAAACTACATAGTTCGCTTACGCCAACCACCCTTAATCCAACGCTTACAGTAAAAGTAATGAAACGCGCAAAGTTACCTTCATTTCTCTATTAAATCTATGTTTTTTAGTCTTAGTACTAAGTGTGATTAGTTACTTCAGGTACTTTGAAAGCACCACTTCACACGTCGCTGAATATTGGTCTGTTTCAAAACTGGTGAACTGAAAGAGGCTGTAGCCATTCGCGCTAATTATAACCATGACTTGCCGAGTGGAGCTTATTTGTGCGACGATTTAAAGGATTGAGTTATAGTGTAGGCAACAACTGGTTTTTAGGTATTAGGCTGTACTGAGTTTCTGCGAACTTCCCTTTAAGGTGGTGGTTCCCTTTTAAATTTGCCTTTACAAGATCAAATTCTATATGAAAGTAGATGAAGCTTTCCAAATATATATATATATATATATATATATATATATATATATTTTTTTTGGTGCTCTTTGACATTCTAGGACCAGTCTCGCGTTTTTCCTGCTGCGCCTCAGCGCAGCAGGTCTCTTATGTTTGCTCGGCCCGAGCCGTCACACGCATTTTGCCTGATAAATACACTCTTCACCGTAAATGCGTGTAAACAATGGTTTAAGATAGGGCTAGTATGAATTGTGTGTGAAATCTTGTCTGTCATTCCAAAGAACTTCTGTTTCCGATTTATATACATATTACGCATATATGTTTGGGATTAATTTCAATTTCAAAATCGGAAATGTCTATTCTCTGTTCTAATTGATGACTCATCATTACAGTTAAACAGTTGTCATTAATATCTCAGCTCAGCAAAGATTTCTCAAATATGATAAAGCTAATGAAGTTAAGGAACATGTGCTAATATACACACAAATGCTGAATAGTTTAAACTTTATTTTCTATATAAATGTGAATTCCTCAAGCTTTATAAAAAATCTTTAAACAATGTTTTGCACGTATATTTTCTGTAGTAAGCAATTAAGAGCTCTCGTAAAAAATAATTAACTGCGCAGCAGGTTTACAATTACTTAAGTGTCCGTCCAGCGGAAACTGAACCTTTTGCACAAAATCTTGCTTGTTAGGTAAAAAATTAGAAATTTAAGTTTTTGGCATTATACTCTCAGTAGATAGTCGATACACCGGATTGGTTATTAAGGAGGGCACAAAAATTAAAATTTTTGCTTTTAGAACCTTCGAGCTATAATTAGCGGTTAAATCAGTATATTGTAAGGGAGGTAGGCACAGGAAAGATTGATAAGCCTGATATGGAAGTTCAGCTGAAGGCCCTGTGGTTTAGTGGTTAGCAGTTAGCACTCCTGGTCCAGGGATCAGAAGGGCCGTAGTTCGAACCCCGGCTGGGCAAATTCTTTTTTTAATTTGAAACTCCTGAAACCCCCATTTCCCTTCTCTCTCTCCAAGGTCCTGACCACCACCTTAAAGGAAATGAGCAAAAACAGTATTTATACAGAAGACTTAACACTGGATTCACTGCTTGGTAATTAAATTTTCGATTAGCAGGTTCTTATAAGTGTCATTTAGCTTTTAAACGGAAATATGACCCTAACCAACAGAGTCTACTGCGAGACATGACGGACGTAACAGTGAGACAGACTCAGATGCAGTTTGAGCTAACCCTATACTGCATCAAATAAGTTTAAGAATAACTATGGAATAGCCGAGGACTAAAGTCAAACTTTTGAATGGGAAAGTAGTAGTTAGTCTTCTAATATTCCTCAGCTATCTATTAACTTGTTTGGTGCAGTCCAGGGCAAGTTTTCGAGATGCTTGGCAGACTATGGTCAAAATTTCTGGGACACTTATTTACGCTCGGCGTTCCTTTGCATCAAATCTGACCTAATAGTAAACTGGCCGAAGAACGACTAATATGTTCTGTTTTTACTACTATTACTACTACTTTTACTACTATTTTTCGGAACACCACACTCTGCGTGGTCTCACACCGCTTAAGGAGTACCTAGCGTCAGCTTATTAATGCAGTTACTTTTTTCTCCATGGTTTTCCTCAAATGTGTAGCTTTTTATTTTCGAACATTTTTCAAATGAGTTAACCCGCTGCTAATCCTAAGCTAATCCAAACAGTTACGCCTGGTGTAAGTCGCTGTTGGCTCTGAATTAGGTTGGTTCGAGTACCTTCAGTAACTTCAGTACCACATATTTCTTGTTTTACAATCTCTTTACGACTTGCGGGAGCTCTCTTTAGACTAATTTGATGTGGTAAGGATGAGGTAGATGCTTACGCAATAAAGTTTCGTATCCTAGCACTACGGCAATTATTATTTAGTTAATTGACAAGGCTGAAGGCTTAGGCGCTCAAATAGACTGTATAAAATAGTCTCCCGGTATTAACAGAAACCCAGTTTTTGTAAACAATATTAATCCTATTAAATTTTGAATTAAATTGCCGTATATGGATGATTTAGCCGACTGATAATAAATTAAGGGATGGTAAAAATTGCCACGGTTTTAATAATCTGAGAGACCACTGTTTAGTTGGTCATCCTGTTAGGATTTGTCTTTTATGCTTGAAGAATATTTATCCTTATATCCGATATGAATGCTTACGTAAAGTATATATGTTATGCCGAATATTCATAATTGCCTATTATATATAATAGGCAACAAAATTGCCGATTATATATATATAATAGGCAAGGCGTTTTGCCGATTATTCATAATAGGCAATTTTACTTGTCTATTATATAGAATGGGCAAAAATTTTGCCGATTTTATATAATAGACAACAGCGTCTTGCCGAATATTCGAAATCAAATTTACATTATATTTTCTAGTACAAATTTTAATTTGATACGCAAGCTGTGCAATTATTCGTGAATAAAAGTGCAATTGTTAACATGTTTTTAAGATTGCTGACAAAAGAGCGGAATATAAAATCAAATTATGCCAAAGTATTAATAGAATGCTTTAAAGATGAAATAACTAACTATCAGACAAAAATTAAGGATGTTAAAATAACTATAATAATATTATAATAACTTTTAACACTTGTTTTAACAATTTAGCGAATTATATCTAAAAAAACTCTGTATATAACTCTATTAAGGGGTGACCAAAATTTGGGAAACCAAAAAATTTTTTGAAAAAATTTTGCGGAAAACTTGCATAGGGGGTTACATGTTAAGCTTATAACTTCAGCTCATACTGAGCTAACGTAAAGCTGAATCGAAAAATAGTTTACAGATTCGTGCTTAGCGCCCCTGAAAGCCCCCTATGCAAGTTTTCAGCAAAATTTTTTCAAAAATAGAAGAAATTTTTTGGTTCCCCTTGGTCCATCCTTACCAAGCAAAAATTTAAAATTTTTTTAAAATTTTTTAATATTTTAAATTTTTGAATTTTTGAATTCATAAGCCTTCAGTATGCACCCAAACCAAATTTCAACGTTATTGGTCAAAAATCAAAAGTTATGGCTGGGGAGGGAGGGGGGAAGCGCAAGACCCAGGCAGAGATGCGCTACGACAATAATTTATATGTCATGTTGAAGCTTTTTGAATGTTCTAATGAATTCAAAATTCGAGTGATGATAGCGTAAAATATTAAGAAATTGCAATTTAGTGCAAAATTATCTTTCGGCTAATTTTCGGCGGAAGAAGAGATGATAAATTAAATATTTTACGTTTTTTGAATCAAACACTTCAGTAGCTACGAATTCCTACCAAAAACTTCAACAACATTGGAGTATAGCCAAATTTTTCCTCGAAAAACTGCTAAACTAATCAACTAATCACTAATCATTAATCAACTAATCACTTTTACGCAACAGGCCTCTGGTGGCACACTACATTATGCCACTACTAGATCCTGACCCTACCTATTAATGAACAAGTGAAAATATTAGCAGATTGTCTATACGTATTTTTGAATATTCCTGAGCTATTTGTGGCAAATTTGCCATTTGATGTAAAACAGGCTTCTGTTCATTTTGATTTTTATAAAGGTTTTTCACTGCAGTTTTGTGTGACTGTAACAGTGAAGGTTTTATGGACTTTTATAGGAAGGATGGAATGTGCTGGTTGCGTGTCAACCGTCTCTGATAATGTCCCCTAATTAAGCCTTCTTCAGAACTAACGTTAACAGTAAAAGTCTCACTAACTAATCAACTTCCAATGCCTTAATCAACAGCTACTGAGAGACTTTTTGTTGCACACTTTCCACATAAATTTCAGCTGTTGAAGCTGCCTGCTGTTCTCGCTCACGACGTTCCTAGTGTAATGAATAGTGTAATGTAGTCATCACACGGTATTCCAGCCCCACTTGGGCAAAGCGTTTGGGCCACTTCAGGTACCGTACAATGTGTACCGGAATTTTATGCCGGCTGGAGCCGAATACCGATTATTTTTTCGGCTGGAACAGTTTTCGACTGTCAGCAATCACAACGATTGCATATTTTTGTGCGCCAGTGCTGCCAGGAAGTGGTACAGTGGCGCAGTATACAGTATATATACCAGGCAGCTCTCTAGAATTTTTAGAAGTGTAGATGTCATAAATTTATTTGTCTTTAATGTTCGACAAAATAAATCTTTTAAAGTAAATAAGTAAGGGAAAATAAATCGTGTGTAAAAAAACTGACAGTTTATCAAGTATACAAAGTAATTAATTTTTAATAACATCTATCGAAATATGACTTGACAGAATAAGATACGTAGATTTTCATTGGAGGAATATTTGAACTAAATAATATTACCACTTTTCCTGACATTGTTAATTAAATTTTGTATATGGGTTGCAAGCAATACAGTGTAATGATAAAGCTAACCAGCGAGTTTAACCATGCTATTTGCAATTTTATTACCTGATGAACAAAGGATTAATGCTCTTTTGGAGCCTAGCTGCCCTAACTTAGAAGTTTAGCTGCCCTAACTTAGAAGTTAGAACTCATCGGATTCAATTTTTATGACACATTCCAATGACACACTAAGCAGAAAAATGCCTTTAAAGCGTGACTCCGACTGAGCTAAAGTATAAGACTAGATCACTGTGGTTCGTTTCATAGGTTTGGTCAGATTGCGTTTCTGTGGCTCAATGGGAACAGCGTTCGCACGTTGAACGATAGGCTGGTGCTACGAATCCAGCCGGAGGCATAAAATTTGTCTGACTTAAATCTTCTTTATCATCTATATATATTTAAATCTGCGGTTTCTCTTTTCTATTTAGTCTTATTTAGTATTTGATTTTAGTATTACTTAATAGTTAGTATTAAATAATATGATACTTATAAATTAATGAATAATAATACTAAAGAGATCTTCCGTCTCTCGGTCCTAGCATTCTTTAGAGAAAAAGTTTACAACAATTGCTGAATAGATGAATAGTTTTCCTGGTTATAGCCCACATTCACAATAATTGCGTAAGTTCGTATCTTCAGAATCAGATAGCCGGAATAGAAAATTAGCTGATGATACACGCCTTCGTAGAAGTTACTTGAAACTTGAGATAAACTCTTTTGTAGGGAAGGACTTTCGCTGTCTCACACCTGAGTGGGTTTCAGCTCAGTGTATGAATTAGCATAACAGTGATCATAAGATCTTTCGATGGAATATAATGTGCATTAAAAAATCTCAGTTTTGTGGGGATGGGGGTTGTAACGGGATCAGTGCCACTTCTATGATAGAATTATTATGTATTTGTAGTGGTCAAAGGGAACAGTATGTATTTGCGTCGCTGCGACACAGTTTTTCCGTTTGGAGATTGTTGGTCTCAGATTTTTTGAGCAACCTAAAACTTGATTTAATGGCACCTGTGTGGCTCAATCGGTAGAGAGTCGGTAAGACAAAAGTTTGAAGGCGTCGTCTCAGGCCGAGCCAATTTTTCGGGTCCGAGACATGCATACTATAGAAGAGACTGTTTTTCGTTACATAACCCACTCTAAACTGATAGGGTATTATAAAATAACCTGCGAAAGTTTTCTATTTGTGTAATTTGGAATAACCTTTCAAGGCAAGTTAGCCATTTGTCGGGCACGTCATACTAAAAAAACTTTACTAATGCATGCTGTTCATAACTGTGTCCTAGCTTTTTCGACAATGCGTAGTTCAATTTTGAAATCTATTTGGACGCTTTTTGTGCCTTACCTGCTCGGTTTTCACCGAGCGGTCTTGAGAGGATGTATGTGATTCCTACTTATTGACCTACCTATTTATCCTATAGATTTTATCTTACGTGAATTAGTATCTACATTCCTTAGTTCCATCTCCCATCTTTTGCTCAATTATCGGGCTGGTTTTCTGCTTTGCTGTCCGCCTGCTATGCCAAAAATGATCCATCTAAAATGCTTTAAACTAAATATGAGATCACCGTAAGCGCAGTGGAGGATCATCTCAAGACTAGAGCTGGGGAAAAATAAGCTCTAGCTATCCCTCTGCTGGCAATTTACCGAGATCCAAGGGGTGGCCGCCTTACGGTGGAGCTGCCGCGATGGGCGTATTGCATAGTCAGCAATAGGCACATCGCCGGCCTTGTTAAACGCCTCGGTTAATTGCGAAGGCAATTAGTCGATGTCAGTTTCCCTCCCCAGCCAAAAATCAAATTCGTGCAGTACTGACACCACTCCTAACAGGCGTGCGCTAACTGGAGTGGGGCGAACTAAAAATATCTGAGATCAAGAATTTTTTATAGAAACGATGTTAAATTGGTTAAATTAAGTAGGCTATGATTTAGCTAGCTAAAGGCAGTAGACTGCAATTCCTTTTTTAGTTTCTTGCAATTTTAATTTCCTTTCCTTTAGGAGGTAGTCTCTACCTATCGTGAATGTTTTAGCTTTTGTTGTTGTACCCACCTAAGTCTTTTCATTCAATTAAAAAATTTTATTTTTGTAACACATTACAATTTACATAATCTTATGACTCATCTTTATTTTCTTTAGGAAGTGTTTTCGATTAGGGGAGGCTTGGATATGAGACTGTAGCCCTTCTAGGGGTGGGATCTCTTGTTCTTGTTTTCGACAAAGAAGCTAAAAAAATAAAAAAAATCGCTTTCTGACTCAGAAGTATTGAGGCTCAATTCGGGAAACTTGACCTTCAAATCAAGTTGACGACAGTTTTTGATCCTTTCGGATTTGGATTACAGTTCGATTTCGATCCGTCCATCTTTGAAAGCTTTGCAGAGCAGAAGCGGACACCCTAGCAATTTTAGGGCATTTTCATAACTTTTATTTTTCCTTTAAATGGGATCTGCAAACAAGTTAGCTCTCAAAGACTGTGCTGACACAAAATTTCTTGTAATGATATGTATGTATGAATTATGCATGAAATTTCCAGCATCAGATTCGCCCTTCAAAGACTGAGACTCGGGATTAACTCAAGTCCATATTTCCTTTAAGCATTAGCCAAGACGGAACTTTGTGACTCTTCTGTTTTCGACTGGATTGTTTACTTGAAACATGAAACCCGTCGTATGGGATGGCACACAGTGTGGACATCCCCATTACTCGTTGTAGCCAGACATGTGCAGGAGGCGAAGTTTGAGGAGGAGC
>JASAND010017198.1:0-19705 GCA_030248195.1 Trissonchulus latispiculum | reverse complement strand
AGCCCCCAGAAAACGACCTCCTTTCGTTCAACTGGGGGGGGGGGGGGTGGGGGGTGGGTGAGCGAATACACATTATTAAGCACTATCATTAACATCGACTTTGTGCGCCGCGCCGTAATAAGATTTAGATTAGAGAGTGAATCAACAGTGGGGGGTCTCAGTGATGACGCGGGACAAAATTTTTCGTCCCGTCACGCGGGATCCCGTAGTCCCTCAAATTTTATAATGCCCGGTCCCGCAGAATTCCACATAAGTTCTTAATCTGTCATTAGCTAAAGTTAATGATAATTTAATAGGCATTAAAATTTAAAATAAGCTTTGTTATGTAAACTTTACATTAACCCCCCCCCTCCTGGCTGGGTTTTCTTTAGACGAAAAAAGGTGATCCCAGTACACTAGTGACTCCAAAGTGACAAAATTGCCCAAAATGCAGTAAAAATGACTGTTTTCTACATACACTGCTATAGCTTTGCTAAAACGTGCTCAAAACTTGAGTTTGAGTACCAAAACAGACGATTTTTGGCTAAAAATTTCCTGCGAAGCCGGAAAATTTTTGAAAATTTTGACCAACAAGAAGCTTAAAATTTGACTTTCTGGGCACTTTATACTCTGGTTTGCACCAAATGTGGTTAGTAAATGGTTAGCGGATTTGCTGCTAACCACTTGGTTAACTAGAAGTTAACCACAAACTATTTTGCACCAAATGTGGTTAACTTAACCAATTGCTAAGCAAGTGGTTAACATGTGATTGGCTAACCCTGCTCTTGAGCAGGGTTAACCACGAACTTGCAGTGAATTTTCACGTTATGGCAAGAAGCTTACGGGCCAAACCGTAGAACTAAGAAAGAATAAATGGAATGTATGTCCACGTTGGAGTATATATGTTGAAATAATCCAATATTTTTGCGTGATTCATATCTAAGTTGATTATTAAAGAGTCGAAAGCCGAAAGATTAAAAATATTTTCTATTGCTCAAATCAGTAGTATTTCTGAAAAGTACTTGTATTCGAATTATAATTTTTGTGGAGTTGATCACAAGATGTCGCTGCTTTTATATGACGTTTATCTTTCACCAATTGCATAGTAAGATTTTGTTTCAAGAATGTTTTGTACCTACTTTATAAGTAATTATAAAAGTTCGTTTTCGTATAGACAGAAGACATAAGATAGGAATTATATTGTGAGGAAGCTTCTTAAAATTTCAATGTAATTCATTGGATAAACCAGTGCAGCGGCTTAATCTGATTGGTTCAGAGAAGTCCCGCCTCAAGCTCCTGCTATTTGCTAACCACATTTGGTGCAAGGAAGCTACTGCTAAACCATATGGTTAGCGAATGGTTAACCACATTTGGTGCAAACGGCCAATAGTGAGTAGGGTGGGGAAGCCCAAAAAAGTGGGAGGGGGCCCCCACTAAAGAAAACCCGGGGTGGGGACCCCCCAAGTGGCCCCCGAAAAAAACTGTCCGACAAAAATTGCACTTAGATCGGAGCGAGCGAAGCTGGGCTCTCATATGACTCATGTGGCATGGCTCAACTGTGGACTACTACATAGGCTATATTAGATGTCGGCCGGTCATCTGTGGTGCCCTGGCCAGGGGGTCGAAAGTTATATAGTGTGTAAATGGGGGGGTTTGGGTGTACGGACTCCCTACACCTAGGAGCTGCAGGGCTAAAGTTTTGTATTCGAATTGGAACCGCTATATGGTGAAACTAAAAGACCCATTAGCTTCGCGCTAGGGCCTATCCATGTGGATGGGGCGCCCTCATGGGTGTGGGCCCAAACGTGTCGCAACTCCAACTTTAGCCTCTTATACAGAAAGGTGTCCAGTGCGGTGGCATTTAATATTTGGCATGTGGGGTGGGCTAGAGAAGGACTACAGCATAGACTATAGTAGGTTTTGCCCTGTGGCGCCCTAACCAGGGGTCCGGACCGGAGACCGGGCCCAAAATAACCAGATCCCGAAATTTTCAAAAGTGGTCAAGTTCGGTATCAAATGAACCCATGGTAAGACGAACATTTTTCGTCCTTGGAGGATCTGTGTCCCTGTGTGTGATAATGTGTCCCTGGCGGCCTGTGCCGCCCTCGCCAGTTGTCCGGACCGGTCAAAATGGCCAAAATACAAGTTTTCCAAAAGTGGTTAAGTTTAGTATCAATCAAATGAGGCGAACAATTTCTGCCCTTGGAGGACCCCTTCATAGCGGATCCAGCAACCTGTGGCGCCCAAGCCTGTGGTCCGGACCGGTAAAAAATGGTCAAAATTCGGAATTTCCAAAAGTGGTCAAGTTTGGTATCAAATGAAAGCCCTTGTTGAGATGAACAATTTTTGTCATTGGAGGTCCCCCATACCTGAACGGGAGGTCAAATTTCACTAACCCTTGTGGAAGCAAATTTCGGTACCCCTTGTGGCAGCAATGTTTTCTATGAGTACTTTTGAAAGCGATTTTTAAGCGATTTTTGCGGTTTTTTAACGAAAAACAGCTATTTTTTAGCAAAAACAACGTTTTTTGGACGTGTTTTAGCGAAAAATAGTGATTTTACGTGAACAATTGTGAGAGACTTCGCCGAGGGGGGGGGAGAATTACTTTAAAAGAGGTCAAATTCGGTATTAAATGAAAGCCCTAAGTGAGCTGAGCAACTTTTGTCATAGAACTGCATATCGGTCGGTGTAGAGTGCTGTGGTAGGGTGTAGTCAGGCGATTTTGGGTCGAAAATAAAATTTTTCAAAATTTGGTTAGATTTTATATCATATGAAATAACTGGAATTGACGAACATGTTTTGTCATTTCAGTGTGTCCTGCCGTGTCATAATCTAAGCTTTCAAGGCTGGCAACCTTAACGCAACATAACGCGCACTGAGCCTCTTGAAACAGCTACAGCGAAAAATGACGTCCCTTGCTTGAAGTTCTGGGAAGGGTCATTGTCCATTGAATTTAGGTTGTCGCTAAGTGTTTTATGCTTTGAAAATGGCCTTCCTGGGTAAGATGACCCACTGTGTATTAAGTTCTAGAAAGGCTAACAGTGGTTTTCCAGCTTAAGATGTCGCACCTCCTATTAAGTTCTGAAAAGGCTTTGAACAGGCAGTTTCCGCTTCAGCAAATATATACATTCAGTTAACTATGTAGAGCGTTTTCATTCAGGCTGTTTTCGATAGCAACTTCTCTGACATGATTTTACTCTACAGCGGAAGAACAAGCGAAACTAGGGGGAAATGCCCTCGACGGGTGACCAACTTGGTAGAATAGAGAAATACTTTGACGTAAAATACACGGTGCATGTCTACAATTGAGATTCTGCTGAAGCGGAAAAATGCCGTTTCTCAACGACTAAAATGACAGAAACCAGCTTTGTGCACCGAATAGGGAATCTACTCGTCGACTAAAATGACAGAAACCAGCTTTGCGCGCCGAATAGGGAATCTGCACGTCGACTAAAATACGTATATAATAGAAACCAGCTGTGTCTCCGAATAGGAAGTTCCCTCCATTCGCGCGAACTTTGAAGCTTATTTTGAGGCGGTGCACAGGCGAAAGTTTTCACTGATATAGCATAAGCTGTCTTCGATGTGTTATCACGCTCATTCAGCATATTCGGACTTGGATATTGTTGCAGATCTGTGTGCTCCTTTCTTATCTTGTCAAGAAATGGCAAAAATCAAGCAATAATATAAATGAAATGAAATGCTTTTGATTGCACGTAGTTAACACAAGCACTGTCAACCACGGATTGTGCTTAACCTGTATACGTATTGTTGCTCCTGTTAGCGGTTGTCTATGTAAAATATATATTTCACGGATAAGGTGGGTTAAAAAGTGATAGCGTTAGCTAGCAGATACGAGCAGAATATGCACAGCATTGCCTATTTCATCCCGAAAGACGAAAAGTTCGAGCGAATAGGGCGAAAGGAGGGAATTCCTATTCTGCGACAAAGCTGGTTTCTATTATTTTAGTCGCTGACTAGATTCCCTATATGGTGCATAAAGCTGGTTTCTGTCATTTTAGTACGTAGCTGAGAAACGGCATTTTTCGGCTTAATCTCAGTTGTAAACATACACCGTGTATTTTACATGAAAGTATTTCCCTATTCTACCAAGCTGGTTGCTCGTCAAGGGCATTTCACCCCTAGTGAAATAAAAGATGTTCCCGAAAAAGTTCTAAACATCTAATTTAAGCAGACTCCGAATTCCGATTGTTGATGGTGGCTTAGCATTTCAGCTCGATACTACATAGTTAAGCGAAGATAAAGCGTAGGGGTGGTTTCGAACTAGCGAAAACCTAATAATTGTAAAACTATCTCCATATCATTGCTTTTCCTCACAACGATAAGCTATATACAACGTCTTTTGCAACAAGTGTAAAAACGACTATTGGCCAAAATCAAAAGTAGTGGAATCAGACAATTACTGCCATTGCCATATATAGTACACCAGCGATGGAACAGAGTCAGTTCGGGTCAGTTTTCGGACCGGGTCACCGGTCCACCAAGTCAAGAGTTTCGACCCGGCCTTGACCCGGTTTCCTTAATTTTCTACAATTTTTTCCCAGAAATTTGTGTTTACACCTGTGGATTCACTTTAGGCAAAAAAGGTGGTGTGTAACCGACAAAATTAGTCAAATTCCTGCTTATGAATACGATTGAAGTTTCTAACCAAAATGCCTAGCAATCTGGCATTTTCTGGACACCTGTGGGTGAGTGAAAGGGAGCCCAAAAATGGGGAGGGGTAGTCTAGAAGTGGGTGCCTTCTTCGCTAGCCTCTCAAGTATATAAGATTTCATTTGTTTTTTTGTGGTTTTTAGATTTAAGGTGATGGGTTTAAGCGACGATGATGAGGTTGTAGTTGTCACTGACAGCTCACAGTCTGAAGCTGCTAATGATAGCGTCGCTGCTGCAAAGTCCCACGGTAGTCATGGACAGGTGTCTTTTGCGGCATCAGATGCTGTGTCCAGAGATTCTGACACTTATGGTTCTGGTCAGATTCCGATCAGTCCTGCAACCGGGATTGATCTGGTTAGCCCAAGTCCTCCGATTAATGTGGATGATACAGAGGAGATTGAGATGGTAGAAAATCGTGGTCCTCCCAGTGGTCCTCCGTCGGTTTCTGCCGATGTTGGTGATTCTAAGAGTGATGATGACGTTTTGATTGAAGCTATTGAATCCGCTGCAAATGCCAAGGAAAAACTCCTGTCCAAAAGAAAGCGCGATGACGCCAAACATTTGTCGAAAAAGGGTTTGTCCTGTTTTCTTGATGTTATATATATATATATATATATCATAGGGGTCGCGGCAGCGACCCCTATAATATGTGTGAAAAGTGGCTGGAGACAGCGTAAAATAAGCTGCGCAGAAGCTGCGCAAAATCCTGCGCAGATCCTGCGCAGATTTCATGCGCAAATTGTAGAGCACATCGAGTTTAGTATGTCTGTGAAGTTTCAGCCCCGTATCACTTACCGTTAAAAAGTTGCGCCCCGGACCGGTTATGGCGGCGATGTTTTTTTTTTCCGGTTTCTCCTATTTGATGGTTGTATTGTACATAATGTTCGCCGCTTTCACGTGATCTGCAGCGGTGGGCCAACCTAAAGGGCTATGGGGTCTAGTAGTACCCTCTAAAGAATTTAAGAATCACAACTTTTTTTGCGCCGCAGCTGCGCCACAGCGCCGCAGTGGCGCCGCAAAGTCGGCTCATAGCGAAAAGTGACCATTTTTGTGGTCGTCGCTCAGGTCGAACGTTACGAGCTGGAGCTGATTTCTTTTTATATTCAGAAATTACATATATTGAACTAACTAACGGTCCAGGTTGCGTTTCTCTATCACTTCCCTAGCGACCACAGTGGCCCGTCAAAGATGGCGAAAATTCGAAAAATGAAAAATCGAAATTTCTCGAAATCTATTTAACTTTGAACGCTCAAATCTTCCATACAATGGTTTTCTGGCACGGAGAATCGATTCCCGCAGTCAGTTTTACCGTCAGACCCACCCATCTTGCTGGGCTGGTTCCACTTTGCCGTCGGGAGGGTCAAGTCGGAAACAGCTTCCTGGAGGTCCATAGTAGGCTTTACCTGGCCTCTCAAAACTTTGTCTATAGGGGTTTTCTGGTGCGCCCAGCTCATTCCCGGTGTCCTTTTTGCCGTAGAACTCATCCATCTTGCTGTGCTGGTTCCACTTTGCCGTCTGGAGGGTCATGTCGGAAACCGCTTCCTGGAGGTCCATAGTAGGCTCTACCTGGCCTCTCAAAACTTTGTCTATAGGGGTTTTCTGGTGTGCCCAACTCATTCCCGGTATCCGTTTTGCAGTCCGACGTACCTATTTTGCTGGGCTGGTTCCACTTTGCCGTTTGAAGGGTCAGTCGGGTGGGGGGTCAAGTGGTCGAAAATAAAATTTTTCAAAAGTGGTCAAATTTGGTACCAAATGAAAGCCCTAAGCGAGCTGAGCAACTTTTGTCATAGAACTGCATGCTCAAAGTGGCTGTAGAGTGCTGTGGTGGGGTGGGGTGGGGACTTAAGCGATTTTCGGTCAAAAATGAAAGTTTTCAAAAGTGGTCAAATTTGGTACCAAATGAAAGCCCTAAGCGAGCTGAGAAACTTTTGTCATAGAACTGCATGCTCAAAGTGGCTGTAGAGTGCTGTGGTGGGGTGGGGTGGGGACTTAGGCGATTTTCGGTCAAAAATGAAGGATATATATACAAGTAACAAAAATGCTCCGCACAAAAGGGGATAATATGTGTGTGTTGGCTGTATCGTATATATATATATCCTTTAAATATCCTTTAAATATATAATAAATATAAATAGGTATATATATATCCTTTAAATTCCGGTTGAAGAAGTAAAGACAAAAGTTTCATGGGCACGTGACGTTATTTGGCACAGCAAATATTGGTCGATGGTTCCATGTCAAAAGTTGCTCAGCTCACTTAGGGCTTTCATTTGATACCAAATTTGACCATTTTTGACCGAAAATCGCCGAAGTCCCCACCCCACCACAGCACTCTACAGCCACTTTGAGCATGCAGTTCTATGACAAAAGTTGCTCAGCTCGCTTAGGGCTTTCATTTGGTACCAAATTTGACCACTTTTGAAAACTTTCATTTTTGACCGAAAATCGCGTAAGTCCCCACCCCACCACAGCACTCTACAGCCACTTTGAGCATGCAGTTCTATGACAAAAGTTGCTCAGCTCGCTTAGTGCTTTCATTTGGTACCAAATTTGACCACTTTTGAAAACTTTCATTTTGACCGAAAATCGCCAAGTCCCCACCCCACCCCACCACAGCACTCTACAGCCACTTTGAGCATGCAGTTCTATGACAAAAGTTGCTCAGCTCGCTTAGGGCTTTCATTTGGTACCAAATTTGACCACTTTTGAAAACTTTCATTTTTGACCGAAAATCGCCTAAGTCCCCACCCCACCCCACCACAGCACTCTACAGCCACTTTGAGCATGCAGTTCTATGACAAAAGTTGCTCAGCTCGCTTAGGGCTTTCATTTGGTACCAAATTTGACCACTTTTGAAAACTTTCATTTTTGACCGAAAATCGCCTAAGTCCCCACCCCACCCCACCACAGCACTCTACAGCCACTTTGAGCATGCAGTTCTATGACAAAAGTTGCTCAGCTCGCTTAGGGCTTTCATTTGGTACCAAATTTGACCACTTTTGAAAACTTTCATTTTTGACCGAAAATCGCCTAAGTCCCCACCCCACCAAACCACAGCACCAGTAGCGTAGGTACAAAAAAATTTCAGGGGGGGCGGTTTTGTCCGAGGACTTTGGGGGGGGGGGTAAATTTTTCCCGTTTTGCGTAACATGCACACTGTGTATTATACTGCAAGTTGTCCTATTAATTCAAAAGTCTTCTGCGGTACAGGTTTTCGACTGGTTACAACTGAAAGCGAAATGCTAAGTCCCAAAGTCCAGAATTAAATTAAATTCTGGCAGAGCCCCCCCAGAAGTTGAGAAAATTTTTTAAATTTCGCCATTAAACGCTACTGAAACATTTAATTCTTTATAAATGATTTAGCAATTGATTAACAAACAGCATTTTGTACCTATATTTGCTATTTTCTACGTTTACTGTCTTGTCCGAAAACTGAAACTTATTAGGATGCTCCCATTAAGGAACTGCGTATTCTGATCATATCAACCAATTATGCCAAGGCTGATGATGCTGGGAATAACGCAAATAACAGCAAAACTGCAAAGCAACTTATATATACACACATTTGTTAGCATGTTTAATGAAAAATAATATTTTCGATAATCGACATGACCAAAATTCGCGCCGGAGGCGCGAAAATTTTTTTAATGGTGTGGAAAATGCATCAATATTGAGCTAATTTAAGCATTAATGTATAATTTGCGTATGTTTCTGATAAAGTTAAACGCCCGCGCTCCGCGCGGGCGTAAAATTTTTTCTTTTGCCCAATTTTTTCAGGGGGGCAAAGCCATTATTTCGGGGAGGGCGGCCGCCCGCCCCGCCCGCCCCGTATCTACGCTAGTGCACAGCACTCTACAGCCACTTTGAGCATGCAGTTCTATGACAAAAGTTGCTCAGCTCGCGTAGGGCTTTCATTTGGTACCAAATTTGACCACTTTTGAAAACTTTCATTTTTGACCGAAAATCGCCTAAGTCCCCACCCCACCCCACCACAGCACTCTACAGCCACTTTGAGCATGCAGTTCTATGACAAAAAGTTGCTCAGCTCGGTTAGGGCTTTCATTTGGTACCAAATTTGACCACTTTTGAAAAATTTTATTTTCGACCACTTGACCCCCCACCCGACTGACCCTTCAAACGGCAAAGTGGAACCAGCCCAGCAAAATAGGTACGTCGGACGGCAAAACGGATACCGGGAATGAGCTGGGCACACCAGAAAACCCCTATAGACAAAGTTTTGAGAGGCCAGGTAGAGCCTACTATGGACCTCCAGGAAGCGGTTTCCGACATGACCCTCCAGACGGCAAAGTGGAACCAGCACAGCAAGATGGATGAGTCCTACGGCAAAAAGGACACCGGGAATGAGCTGGGCGCACCAGAAAACCCCTATAGACAATGTTTTGAGAGGCCAGGTAAAGCCTACTATGGACCTCCAGGAAGCGGTTTCCGACTTGACCCTCCCGACGGCAAAGTGGAACCAGCCCAGCAAGATGGGTGGGTCTGACGATAAAACTGACTGCGGGAATCGATTCTCCGTGTCAGAAAACCATTGTATGGAAGATTTGAGCGTTCAAAGTTAAATAGATAGCGAGAAATTTCGATTTTTCATTTTTCGAATTTTCGCCATCTTTGACGGGCCACTGTGGTCGCTAGGGAAGTGATAGAGAAACGCAACCTGGACCGTTAGTTAGTTCAATATATGTAATTTCTGAATATAAAAAGAAATCAGCTCCAGCTCGTAACGTTCGACCTGAGCGACGACCACAAAAATGGTCACTTTTCGCTATGAGCCGACTTTGCGGCGCCACTGCGGCGCTGTGGCGCAGCTGCGGCGCAAAAAAAACTTGTGATTCTTAAATTCTTTAGAGGGTACTACTAGACCCCATAGCCCTTTAGGTTGGCTCCACCGCTGTAGATCACGTTTAAGCGGCGAACATTATGTACAATACAACATTAAAATATGATAAACCGGAAAAAAAAACATCGCCGCCATAACCGGTCCGGGGCGCAACTTTTTAACGGTAAGTGATACGGGGCTGAAACTTCACAGACATACTAAACTCGATGTGCTCTACAATTTGCGCATGAAATCTGCGCAGGATCTGCGCAGGATTTTGCGCAGCTTCTGCGCAGCTTATTTTACACTGTCTCCAGCCACTTTTCACACATATTATAGGGGTCGCTGCCGCGACCCCTATGATACGATACAGCCAACACACACATATTATCCTCTTTTGTGCGGAGCATTTTTGTTACTTGTATATATATATATATACAAGTAACAAAAATGCTCCGCACAAAAGGGGATAATATGTGTGTTGGGCCTATGTCTGTCGTTTAAATTCCGGTTGAGAAAGCAAGTATATAAATCCGACACAGCAAGTTTGGGTGGGTGGTTCTATGGTGAAAGTTGTTCAGTTCGATGCGGGCGTTCATTTGACTCGAAATTTGACCACTTTTGAAAATTTTAATTTTTGACCCAAAATCGACAACGTCACCACCCCTCCACACAACAGCCCTCTACAGCCACTTTAGGTTCGCGCTTCTATTACAAAAGTTGTTCAGTTCGATGCGGGCTTTCATTTGACTCGAAATTTGACCACTTTTGAAAATTTTAATTTTTGACCCAAAATCGCCTAAGTCCCCACCCCACCCCACCACAGCCCTCTACAGCCACTTTAGGTACGCGCTTCTATGACAAAAGTTGTTCAGTTCGATGCGGGCTTTCATTTGGTACCAAATTTGACCACTTTTGAAAATTTTAATTTTTGACCCAAAATCGCCTAAGTCCCCACCCCCACCCTACCACAGCACTCTACAGCCACTTTAGGTACGCACTTCTATGACAAAAGTTGTTCAGCTCACTTAGGGCTTTCATTTGGTACCAAATTTGACCACTTTTGAAAAATTTTATTTTTGACCACTTGACCCCCTACCCGATTTACCCTTCAAACGGCAAAGTGGAGCCAGTCCAGCAAAATGGGTGGGTCGGACGGCAAAACGGACTCCGGGAATGAGCTGGGCGCACCAGAAAACCTTTATGGACAAAGTTTTGAGAGGTCATGCACAGTCCTATATGGTGTTCTTGTAAGTCGGTACCGACTTGACCCTCCCGACAGCAAAGTGGAACCAGCCCAGCAAAATGGGTGGGTCGGACGGCAAAACGGACTCCGGAAATGAGCTGGGCGCACCAGAAAACCCCTATGGACAAAGTTTTGAGAGGCTATGCACAGTCCTATATGGTGTTCTTGGAAGTCGGTATCGACTTGACCCTCCCGACAGCAAAGTGGAACCAGCCCAGCAATATGGGTGGGTCCGACGGCAAAACTGCTTACGGGAATCAATTCGCCGTGCCAGAAAACCTTTGTATGAAAGAATTGAGCTTTCTAAGTTGAATATACAGCGAGAAATTTCGATTTTTCATTTTTCGAATTTTCACCATTTTTGACCGGCCACTGTGGTCGCATGGGAAGTGATAGAGAAACGAGACTTAGCTATTTAGTTAGTTCAATATATGTAGTTTCTGAATATAAAAAGAAATCGGCTCCAGCTCTTAACGTTCGAGCTGCGCAGCGACCACAAAAATGGTCACTTTTCGCTCTGAGCCGACTTTGCGGCGCCGCTGCGGCGCTGTGGCGCACCTGCGGCGCAAAAAAAGTAGCGATTCTTAAATGGCGCATGGGGTACTACCAGACCCTATACCCCTTTAGGTCCGGCCTCCGCTGCAGATTACGTGAAAGAGGCGGAAAGTCAGGACAATACGACCATTAAATAGGAGAAACCGGAAAAAAAAACATCGCCGCCATAACCGGTCCGGGGCACAACTTTTTAACGGAAAGTGATACGGGGCTGAAACTTCGCACACATACTAAACTCGATGTGCTCTACAATTTGCGCATGAAATCTGCGCAGGATCTGCGCAGGATTTTGCGCAGCCTCTGCGCAGCTTATTTTACGGTGTCTCCAGGGACTTTTGACACATATTATAGGGGTCGCTGCCGCGACCCTATGATATATATATATATATATATATATATATATATATATATATATACGAATATATATATATATATATATTATATCCTTGTAATACTTAGCAGCCGTATATATTTCGGTCATCATGGTAAATATAGGAAAAACTATTGACTAAAATTGTTAATTCTTTATCAGTTTCTGCATCATAATCTTGCCGACAGCCGGCTGGCCGATATTTTGCCCTTTAGTATAATGTTAGAAATTTGTCTTTATTAATTAATTATTAGGTATAGTCACTATATATTTAGAATAGGTTATCATGTGGGAGCTCGGAGACCCACCCCATAATATTATGAGCTATAAAGCCACTGCGGATTTGGAAATGTGCTAATTAGGCAAAAGTAATTAACGGAAAGGAATTAAGAGGTAATATTTACTTTACATTTTTGAAATCTCCAGGCCAAGACCTTTCGAATCATACCAAACTTGACCTGAACTTTGGAAAAAATCTACTTTATCTTACCGGTTTGAAAGTGGGCTTTTCGAACGCAGGAAAACTTTTTCCCATACTATTTTTTGAATATATAGCAATGGTACTTAACAAGCTTATGTTTTTCCGAATTTTGATCTTGTGCTATTTTTACGGTTGGTCAAAAATGGATAAAAAGTGTTTTTGTACATTTGTACTTTCGAAATTTGGACATTTCGCAACATACATGTAATCAGTTTCATATTTTCCTTTCCATTGCGTATATATCGGTTTCGTTTTGTTTCCTTACAATTATTGTGATCTTAAATATGTGCTGGGATCTGAAGTGAATTGAAAGATGAAAACATGCAGTTTGTTAATTTTAGTCAGTAATGTTTCGTTAAGGTAAGCTCAGTTAAGGTCGGCGAGGTTACATTCATATCCTTGCAAGATTAGTGTTTATATTCGTCGTTATTCACGTTAACCTAAGTCCGTCCTTCATTCTAAGTACTTGCAGTAAACGAAAGCTAAATGAGCGTCAATGTGAGCTCAAGAGAACGGTAGCGGCTCCTGTTAGCCGTTTGCATCTTGTCCTCTACTTATTTAGATGCTAGCTCATATTAAACCTTGTCTTTGACACATTTAAATGTTGACCATCATAGCTTATATTAACTTTTTCATGCGACTGCAAGGAGCACTTTTTCCTACTTGTGTGTATATATATGAAATATGTTTTAGTATATTATTACTACTTTCTTTTTGCAGCGTTGAGTGAGGCGCCAGCTCGTAAGCGTGCTCTGCTCGACTCTCAGCGACCTGAGACAGCATCCACTACTACGGCTGGCGAAATCGACCCTTCTAATAAGCAGGTGCTAGTTGATAATAGCAAGTCAGGGTACACAATCTATTGTTTCAATTGTGGACAGCCTGGACATCGTTATCAGCACTGTCCAGCTTATCGCGAACTGCAAGATTATGACAATGGTGCAATGTATCATGATCAGCGTGTTTGCTATAACTGTCAGCAGCCTGGTCATGTGGCTAGAGATTGTTGGATGGGAGAGCCGGGGCCTTCCTCGGGTCCAAATCGTGGTACGAGAGGTTTTTGTAATAGCTAGCTAGCTACGTAGTTATTGTAAAGCTTAGAGGCTTGCTTTCGCTTCCCTTTCCCTATTCCAAGAGATGGCGGTTGAACTACAAAAAAGCTTAAGACTTTAGTTAAATGAAATCAACCTGTCTAAAATTGTATTAGATAAAATCTGTAAATTTCAACACAACTCACTCAGGTTTCGTAGTTCCTTTCTGAAATTCTTGTTTTGAAGGAAGAATGAGATTTTTGTTTTGTCTGTATAAGTTGTTCAGTTGTTCACAAGGTTGACAACTGCCTGAGTGAGGAGTTGAAAAACTGAATTGCTTCTGAAGATGAAACTTTTTTACTCCTAGCCCAAATATAATATAAACAGCTGCTCTTGTAGAAGTCGGCTCCTGTTTTAGAAACGCTTATATATATATATATATTCCATATTAACTTTTCCACAACCTCTGATCCCGGAGGTGGGAGCTAGCTTTTTGTGCTTCCACGACTTTACTGCAAATTTACAGCGTTATTGCAGTGGGATTGTGTGCTCATGTTTTCATTATTTTAGGTTTTGAAGGGCGTCCTCACAAGCGAGGGAAGCGAAGTCTACCGGATAGGTATTATTTTTTGCTTTATTTCTGTTTTTACATTTTACGTTTCAAATTTTAATTTATATAGTCATATGTTTTCGTAGGTACGCAGCAGTCCTCACATTTCATTCGTTTCAAGGCCAGCTATGTTTCTATTTACGATTTCTGGCTTGGTTTTTCAAATAAATTGTTTTTTCTTTTTTCTTCTCTTTGTTTTTTGGATAAACCCAAACCGCCTCTGACTCACGCAGAAGGAGAGGCAGAGCCATCAGCTATAATAACACTAAATAAGAAGACTGGATCTTATCAAGAGTACATAAATCTATTTAATGCTTCGCCAAGCCTCACAGTTAAAAGCTATCAAAGCTTTACTGGTGTCTTCGCTACGTCTACATTGAACTATGTTAAAGCTGAAGCTTGAAACTGTTAACATGATCTTGTAATTTTTCCTGCTTCCCCTAACTTCTTTTGTTTCATTTCAGATGGGAAATTTATTGTCCAATGGGAAACAGAATTGCCGGAACCAGATTTATTTGTTTTAAAGTCCCGTTGAAACCGGTTAGTTCCTTGAAATCCTTTGTTGCAGAATGCTTTTCACATTAATTGCTAAATTATTTTGCAAATTTTACGTACGTAATTACGTACGTGCGTAATTTTACGTAGTTTTGCTGAGCTTCAGTGCCGTTCTGTAGATGATCCTAATTTTAATTTCACATGGCAACTTGAACTGAGCACCTTCATTGGATCTTCACTTTTTATTTATGCGTGTTTATATTATTTTAGGATTTGTGTCGGAAGCTCAGGTCAAAAGAAGATTGGTGAGATGTAGATTGCTTTGTTTGTTTAAATATTGGCTTTTAGTTAATTTTGTAGCAATATTTGTTCTAATATAACCGTCTTTTAGTAATCATTTTTGAGGCTTTATCTTTTATACACGTGGCCGGTGTTGTTTAGCTTGTAGAACATCTATGGTTGCTTTTAGGTTTACCCCGAATGATCTGCTATTGATGGTTGCTTCTGGCAACAGTAGACTCGGTCTTGTTATTGATCTTACTAATACTAATCGATATTATGATCCTGATGTTAGTACATTTTATTTTTCTCTAATATATATACCTTACGTACGTATGTTTCTCACGTTATCTGTGCTGATTGATTTATTATGAAAATGGGGATACCTTCCTTCGTAGAGCTACACCATTCTTGATTCAAGACAAATTTACAATTAGGTATTTATTTAGTTATTCAGTCTCTTAGGCACTGTTGGTTGCACCTAACGCCGAGAAAGTGAAACAGAGTAGACAAACCTTAGTACGTAACTATTTTGAGATTTTCTATGTGTGAAATAGAACGATAAGGCTATCTTTTCATCGGACATCACGGCAGAGAATTCAGTTGTTGTTGGCATGGTCAAGTTCCATAACCTGAGGACATTCCAATCTAAGCTGCTGTTGTTAAATATTTTAAATTAGGTGTCGATAATTTGATTATGCTGAAGCATGCATTCGGGGATAGTTTGTAAGCTAAGTTAGACGGTTTGATTTTTTATTTTAGATACTAACATCGCTGGGTGTGGAGTATGCCAAAGTGCACTGCCCAGGCCAGGTTATACCCCCAGAGAACGTAGTTTCCACGTATGTCAGCCTATTTTCCTGGTTTAGTTTAGTTTTATGTTTGTTCAGTTTTGAAATCAAAGTTTTTGTAAATGGGCAACGAAGATTTTTTATAATTGCTGGCATCAGCCTGCATGTACAATGTGCATTCTTGCGCTGCTGGATTATACATTTGGTGGGTCATAATGATTTTTTGATGTTTTTAGATTCTTTCGTAGGATAGAAGACTATGAACGCACTTATATAAATAGAGGTATGCTAATGTTGTTTATACACAATCTTTAATTAGAAGTAAGATTTGTCATTTTCAATTGACTGGTTTTCAATCCGGATGTGTCACTGGTTTTCTTAAGATAGGATCTCTTCATGTTAGAATATATTAAATGAGGGAGCTACGATGGCGAAGCGCTTCCAAAATTGAAGTTTGTAGATAACATAACGTCGCCATGGAGTTTCGGAACGTGTCCGTTTCTACAAAACCAAGAACGCTTGCTGCGACATTTTTGTTAATACACTGATTACACGTCACACGTATTTTTTGGGTACTCGTCCTGGAAACTAAGAAGAGTTAAATGAGAAGTAATAATACTTATGCACATTAATTAGTTTGATGGTTACTTAGTTTATTGTTTCAGACCTTCTAATAGGCGTTCATTGTACACATGGAGTTAATCGAAGTGGTTATTTGATATGCCGCTATATGATAGAAAAATTGGGCTTTTCAGCTGATGGGGCGCTGCAAGGTATATCGTTGATTGTTTAATTCCTTCAGTGTTGACAACTGTCGTTGTGTACCTTCACTTCAAACAATCCACCCGTTATGCTTGCGCTCTAAAGCTTTGAAACAGACACAAATTCAACATAAAGTCGTTGTTTCTTCGAGCTTTAACGAAATAGTTTTGACTTTATCTTTCTACTTCATTGCTTAAAATTGTAACGATCTTTGAAATCTCAGGATTTTGAAGGATCCAATGGAAGCTGATATGAATGCGTGCAAAAGTACAAACTATTGCTTCCTATTTTAGCGTTCAATATGGCACGTGGACACTGTATAGAACGCCAAGAGTATATAAATAGTTTATATGATGTACAGAAGCGATTGTCTTCGTAAGTTTGTTCTTCATTATTTTGTCCTTTGAATCTTTAGAAAATCAGTTTCCTCGTCGTTGTTTAAAAGTCTGGCCGAATATGGTGGCGGTTTTCTGCTCTTTCGAATTAGTTTTATATCAAACTGTTATCCCTTTGTATGTGGCCTACCCAACTGCATCGTGTTCAGAATTGCATAATAAGAAAGAAGAAGAAAGTTATGTACTATAACGACTTTGCCTTTTCTTGTATCATAACCAGAAAGTCATGTTGCATAACCCTGTAAGGGAATTCTTTTGGGCAACCGAAGTCGGCTTTTCCTGTTCTTTAGCATAGCAGTGGCTGCACTCCCCCACAATATGTCCCATGCTTTCCAGTTTGTACCGTCCACAAAAATCCGTTGGTTTTATTTCACTACATTGTTCACCCGACAATACTACTACTATCAGCGTCTGTTCGTTATTTGCAAAACTGTGCCCATGTGTGACAATTCTGGCCCTGTGAACCTAACGTCTGATAATGCCATCGTGCAACTTTAACGTACTACTATCCTGTCGTGCTGCAGAATGTGCAGGCATCAAAACTGTACCTCCGTCACTACGATGTGACAGAATCAAAATGCTCCTTTGATTAACCATGGATAGATTTATGGCCTGGGAGAACTTGCCAGAATTGGATTGGCTCTGTGATGCTTACAGCTTGATGAGGAAACCTGATCGGCCGTTCAGTCTGTGTAAGTGTCTTTCGATAAAAACCAAAAGTTTTTCTGATAGGCCAGTTCTTTGAGTCAACACACAAGAAGCCCTAGTGCTTTATAGAGTACGACATGCGTCATATTCTTTGAAATATAAGTGAACCTCTTATGCTCTGGTGCTTCTGTACGGTAACGGCAAAATCCTTTTCGATTTCTGCCAATTGGTACCAAGTAGAATTTGTGCCGTTATGAAATTTCTCGGCCCAGCGACCCGACGAGCCTGAACGGCCTGATTGCAGTCCAAGCGGCCCAAGTGCAGCTAGACTGCTGCGGAGAGATCCAACAGTCGCTCAAATCACATCCGGTTTATTCGAGCAGTTTTGTTTATGTTGTTGGTACACCCAAAAATGAACCTTCGTTGCGCAAAATTTGCTGTACCTTCAAGTACAGCATCAGCTATTGTTAGAAACTGTTCATTTCATTTTCAGATAATGCTTTGATTTTTAGCACTAATTTGCCCACACACAGGAGCTATAAACCTTATCTTGCAGATTGTAAGATTTTTGGAAAAGCAATGAATTGTTCAGAAAAGGAATGAAAAATAAATCGTTGGAAAAACACGCATAACTGTTTATATTTAGCAGCTTAACACACACAATTGACCACAGATCAAAAAGTGAAGAGTTTGCAAAACTTTACTTGTTAGCTCCTTACCAAAGTTTGTCTACCGCCGCAGGCAGAGTAACCAGTTCCTTCTGAAATTTACAAATGTTTGTTTGAAGACAATTAGTCACTAACTTTGCAAAACCATAACTTTTTGCTGATAGAGAAAACCTGCATACAGGTTAGCGTTTCGTAACATTCTTGCTAATAGCTTTTGACTAATAATATCATTTGCCAAACTCCTCTCCATATATTTAGCTTCAGAGCAGTGGCGCACCCGGAGCTTTCTGACAGGAGGGCGGAACAAAAGTTGAAATTTTTCTTTTAAAATTTATTTCTACACACACATGTTTTACGCGCGTCGGGAACAAGCGTGTAGTAGTTGGTTTCATTGATTGAGGGATCTTACGAATGAGAAAGCAGTGATGGGATGGGCACGGGCACCGGATATTTTTCATCCGGATATACAGTGCCTATCACTAATGCACAATAAAATGCAGAAAAACCATGATTTGAAAACATTGGCGGCTAATGTCTGTCATGCGTACGCATAAAGAAACGCCCACATAACTGAAAGCCAGTCTCCCCACCCCGCCCCAATATGCTACCCTCAATACATAAAAGAATGGTTAATTCGCGCCGAAGGCGCGAAAATTTCTGTTTTTTCTGCTTTTTCTCTTTTCTGTTTCTTAATTTTTCTTACCTTCGAAACCTGACAGGGAACTCCCGCTCCCCCATGGGTGCGCCCCTGCTTCAGAGCTACCCCTCCAATATGGCTGGGTTTACTTTACTGGGGGGGGGGCGGGGGGGCGCCCCCCCACTTTTCGGGTCCCCCCCCACTCGACCTCTTCCCCCCCCACTCTGCCCCACCCCCACTTTTTTGGGCTTCCCCCCCCCACTCACCCTAAGGTGCCCAGAAAATGCTAAATTTTTAGGATTTTTGGTCAAAATTTTCAAAATTTTTCCGGCCTCGCCGGAAATTTTTGGTCGAAAATCGTCTTTTTGGTGCTAAAACTCAATTTTTGAGCACTTTTAAGCTTAGTTATAGCAGTATATGTAGAAAACAGGCTTTTTATACGGTATTTTTGGCATTGTTAGCCCATTTTATTTCCCCCCCCACTAGTGGGGGGGGGGGGGCCCCCCCCCCCCCCCCCCCCCCCCCACTTTTTTTCGCCTAAAATAAACCCAGTATGGTATGCTCTGAAGAAAACAGTGTGTCGACAAAATGGCTACATCGAAGAATCAATACATATTTTTCTGCAAAGACAAGCTACTCAGATAGTCTGGAAAGCCCGAGAAGCCCGAATGGTCCGAAGCGGCTCGAGTCGGACCAGGCTCAAAAAAAAATTCGGGCCGGGCCGTCTGCTAAAAAACTCGGGCCGGGCCGGGACCTATCCCGGCCCGAACCCGAAGCCCCCTTCACGGCCCTAGCAGTCTAGCACAACCCCAGTACCAAACTAGCATAAATGGCGGACACGCTAATTTTCTATGCGTATTTACGTGATGAAACTCAAACGCACTACAGCGCTGTTGTCTGAATTGTGTATTCTGTTTCGAATTTCACTTGGTAGACATAACGTAATTTTTTTAGGGGACTAGAAGCAAGCCGTGCATATGTTTCACTTTATTTGCGTTGATTTAAACGTTTGTCGTACTCTCAATTTATTGCGTGCTCGTGTCGGGGTATCCTAAATGTCTAAAATCCGCATACGCCGTCTCTGTCATGAGTCTGTCAGACAAAGGGAATTCTGCAAACGGTCGAATCTGATTTCCATATTCAAAAGTTTGAGGCTGCAGAAAATCGCCACCATATTGTCACTTCATTGTTCATGTTGATTGTATGTCCAGTTGTATTGGTAGCCGGCCAGTCGTATGGCCAGAACT
>JASAND010017196.1:0-18151 GCA_030248195.1 Trissonchulus latispiculum | reverse complement strand
GCCATTGGTTTTTTTACCCCGGCTAATTAACCGTTAATTACTAATTAACGACAGGACCTAGAGAGGCGATTTATATACCAAAATGACAGTCTAGACAGGGCTTGATAAGAAAATAATTTGTAGCCGGATTGCTCCACTGGGTAGTTCTGCAGAGTCCAAAAAGTGACTACCTTGGTTTTTTTCCCCGACCTCTATACGTTATGAAAGCAAAATAAAATTTGTAAATATTTATATATAAATATAAGCCGGTATATATATAGTCAGTCATAAAATAAACTGAAAGCGTTGAGTACAATTATATACACTTACAAAACAGTAAAGGAAGCAAAATAGAAAACACTTTAAGAGACAGAAGTTCTGTCACAGAATTAAGTAAGATATAATAAAGCAGCACAGAAGTATAAGTGCGCCGCAGGCGAAATTTTTTAAAAATTTGTCTAATTTATTAAAATTATGCTTAATTTTCACTCGAAATATGCATTATAAACAGCTGAAAAAATTTTCTAGGGGGGGCCCGGAATGTCAAAGGAGGGGGCCCAAATCGCAAAGGGGGGCCCCCGGGCCCCCGGACCCCCCTGGATCCGCCACTGTCCCCAAATTCGATTTTTCCGGACCCCACCCCACCTCAAAACGGCTGACCCCACCCACCCTACTTTCGGCTACCACCCCCCAACGTTTTCTCAAGGTACACCTATGGGTAGTTATGTATATCTTCTTCGTATTCCTGGAGCACTTGTCACAGCCATATAAGCTGATATATGGAACCCGAGCGCAGGCACAGATAACCCGGGACCAGCCTTGGGTTGTTGAGGCTGATCTAAGACCATGCCATCTGATTAAGATGCTGGTTTCCTTTCGGATATTTTTGACTCACTCGGCTTTAATCCTTTACGTAAATAGCTAAAACTTACGAAATAACCTTTTTCCGTGCTCCTTAACATTCTGGGACTAGTCCCGTATTTTTAGGCCAAAAGATAAGAAAGTTTTGGTTTTTGGCCTTAGGCTCCCCCGGGGCCTTGTTGCATAACAGCGACTAACAGGCAACAAAAGTTTGTCTCAAAAAACTGCTACACTAATCAACTAACCACTAATCACTAATCAACTAATCACTTTTATGCAACGGGCCCCAGTAGGTAGACAAGACACGGGATTGGCTGTTATGGCTGGAAAGAGGACTCAAAAATGAGCATTTTTGATTTTACAACCTTTGAGCTATCTCCAGTGGTTAAGTCAGTATAAGCAAAAAACTGTTTTGAGGGCCAAAAAAGGCCATTTTTGAGGAAATCAGTTTTTTCAAAATTTCTGCCACAGAAATGAGGACAAAGTTGGCTTATTTATGCTCAATCAATACAACGTCTATATAAATGCACATTTTATGAATGCCTATTAGCCGGACTTTATTGCTTTCAGCTAGAGATTTGGCAGAAAAAAGCGTTTTGGCAAAACTGCGATTATTTTGTTTCAAACATCGATTTCTCAAAAACTACTTGACGGATTCCGGTTATTTTTGGCAGAAGTTCGCCCTTCTGCGGAGGGACGTTTTTCTTGGTTTCGGCTAAAACGTACCGAGTAGCAAGAAAACTCAATGCGAAGTTGCGAAATTACGTGTTACCGTGCTTTTGGCCGATTTTCTCGACCGTTAAGACCTGCTGAGCCAAATCTAAAAAAACTTCCCTCGGCCCATATGTCCTTCATATAATGGCACAAAAAGAACTTTTGGCCGATTCTGCAATTTTGAGAAATCGATGTTCAAAAATTTTTGGTCTATATTCATTAGATGTCAGCATCAGGCCCGCACCCGGGATTTTGAAAGGGGGGGGGGGTCCAAGGTAAAATACAACGGGGGGTCTGGGGGCGGAGCCCCCCAGACGTTGAAGAATTTTTGCATTTTTGCCCAAAAATCGTACATTGGATGTTTATTTCTAGCAAAAACTAAATTATCGCGCGGAAGGCGCGACAACTTTTTAAAAATAGCTGTTTTTGCTATAAAAATAGCAAAAATTTTCTATTTTGTCATCCCAAAACGCGGGGGCGGGGTCTAGACCCCTTGAACCCCCCCCCCCCGGGTGCGAGCCTGGTCAGCATGTCAGAAAATTTCTCCTATTTTTTGCTAATTTTGCTAGTTTCGTAAACTCATGTGAATGTACGGTTAAAATGTTTTAAAACAATATATAAAGCTCTTTCAAACTCCAAAAATTACGAAAGCTATAGCGTTTTTAAAAACTCACTACAAAAGTACTGCACAAAAGGATACCACCACCTTAAGGAACTGACCACCTGGTTTTACAGATGGCTGGGTTGCTCGGGGACAATCTAAGAGTGATTAGTCAGTGGTTACATCGTTCATTGAGTGGCGAAGATTGACACCAGTTCCACGTGTGTAACTTTTGCCCCAGGGGAAGCAGAATCCATTTGGTACGTTGGTCAACGCCCTAGGGAACATGTCGAAGGATAATGTCCAGCAGCATCGACCACAGCAAGAAGGAGACTTATTTATTTATGATTTATCTGTTTATTTATCTGAGTATTAGGGATTTATATATCTGTTTATAGCTTATTCCGAAACACTGAACTGTAAGAAACTATAGCCATGGGGGAAAAAAAAACCCACTTTTTCGGATTTTGGCTGGAACTTTTTTGTTATAAGGGCTAGCTGAGAACTCTATATACCATCGTACTTGGCGTACTTAGAACTTTCTTTTAAGCCCATTTGCACTTCTCTAGGTTGTACCGTTAGGCCGGTATAATGCAAAAAGTAGCGGGGGAAAAAAACCCAATGGGGGAAAAAAAACCCAAATGGGGGGAAAATAAACCCACCCCTCACAGGTCATAAAAATTGTCGTAGCGCGATTCTGACACTTCCTGTGTAAAATTCAACTCTTTTTTAGTTAGAATGAGTCAAAAAACCCGACCTAGCTAGCTTTTTTTGAGATCTCATGTGCCATTGAAAATGCAGCATCAAATGGACAGGTTTCATAAAGTTTAACACATAAACATAGGGCAATTTTTGAAAAATGCTAAAAACGATGTAATTTGATAAAACTTATTATTCTAACGTGTAGAGAATGGTTTTTTACGTACAATTGGCTATTAAAAGTCACAATTAGACCTCTGCTGGGTCATCCAGCAGCGAAATTGCACTTTTAGGGTTTTATGCCTCTAGCTACCCAAGTATTCAAAATTGTCCAAATCTGACAGCATAGGGTGACGCAGCGTCCTCGATAATATCGTACTACAGTCCCGAATTGTTTCCCAGTTGAGCTGGTAAAAAATTTTTTCAAAAAAATTTGGGTGGGTTTTTTTTCCCCCCAAAGTGGGTTTTTTTCCCCGCCACGTTTGACAATGTGCCAGTCTAACGGTGCATCGGATCGGTCTAATTTTTGCTGTGTGCAAAGAGTAAGACTTGCCATCATTGCAGATATTTGCAAAACTTTTCTAGCCCAACCCAGTCAAAAGTTACATCGGTCCAAACTTTTGCCAAATTTTTGGAAGGTTGGACCAAAAAGTAGGTATCATTTTCAAAATGTCATAAAATGAGCAAGAGTGAACCAAATGACCTGATCTTTGCACACATAGGTTAGAAAGAGTCGCGCTTTCTGCTGGTATGTTTTGGAGCTCCTAGCTCGAACCCGTGACCCAGGAGGCGGGTGGGTTTTTTTCCCCCCAAAAAGGGGGTGGGTTTTTTTTCACCCCATGGCTATATGTTTTGGCTTGTTTTAGTGTTAGCCATTCAAGCCCGCAAGAAAAAGCGACAGAGGAATAAACAAAAGAAGCAGCAAGCTGAAAAACAGTAAGTTACTATTTAAAATAACGTTCTTTTCGATTACTGCCTTTACGGCATTTACTGCCGACTATGAAGACATAAAGGTGTCCTCCAGCTGTGCCCTTAGTAAAGGCTAAAGGGCAGGGTATTCTTACCGGGGGGGGGGGCGGCGGGCCCCCCGAAATTGACCTCCCCCCAGAAAATGCCCTCCCTCCCCGAAATCGCCCCCTCCCGGGATTCTTGCTTCCCCCCTGAATTTTTTGGGGGCTCAAATTTTCGCTATAAATAGGCAAAATTTAAAAAATGTTCCGGCTAATTTTAGCTTAAATCCTGCCATTTTTGAAAACTTTGCCTTTCTACGTGTAAAATACGCCAAAAATACCAATTAGTTCATTTTTTCAAAAAATCTTCCCCCTCCAAAATTTCTTCGGCCCCTGGGGGGGTCCGGGAAGCCCCCCAACAAAACCCCCTAAAAATACCCTGGAGGGGGGGAAGCAGTGGGGCAGGGGGCAGATCGGCAAATTTTTGCTAAAAATCGAAAAATTTTTGCTAAAAATCGAAAAATGTTTGCTAAAATTTGAGAATTTTTTGGGAAATGAAGGTAACATTTCCCAAAAAAAGTCGCCGGAGTTTTCGTCGGGCCCCCCTTCAAAAAATCCTGGCGCCGCTGGAGAGGTCGTACACGGGAGACATGGACACTTAGAACGTCAATTTTTGCTTTTAAAATATATATGTTGGTTAGTTAATTTTAAATCCGGCTTTTCATAACAAGCATTTTTAGCTTTTTCAATAATCTGTCCACTTTGGGGAGGTCTGGGGAGGCATTCCCCCTCCGCCTTATTCTAGGGAAGTTTCCTTGGAAGCACCATCGGGAGCTATACCTGATAGGAAAGGGCGTACAATTTTCTAAAAATTGGGCCATTATTATAGTATTCGCCGAAACATTTAGTTTTTAGTGCAAAAATAAGCAGATTTACGTACTGTTAAAAGGGGGCAACAACTATCAGTCAAAAGTCAAAAGTCAAAATATATATAAGTCAAAATTGTCTGCGAAGAAGTTGGAAATTTTTCAAAAATTTGGCATTCTTAGCGAGTTCTTTAGAGCAAAATTTGGTACCGAAAGATGCACCGACTTTTATGAGACAAGGTTTTTGAAAATCGGAAAATGAATCGGGAGAAATTGAAATCGGGAGCCGGCTCCTTCTCCTACTTCTGATGCAGCGATTCCGCAGATGCCATAGTCCCGGCCAGTCAGATGCGGCCGGCCCTCCTCAGGAGATTAGAACTTTCTTCGGAAATCTACGCATTTCGGCGGCAGATAACCCGTCACCGAATAAGTGATTTCGGAGTGTATCTGTGGCTGGACACCCCGCCAGTAAGTGCTGAACTGTCTCCTCCTCTTTATTGCAGAACAGGCAGTCAGGACTGTCTGCAGCCCCAATTTGGAATAACTACTGTCTTGAGAGGTGCGAGTGCCCAGTTCACAGGGTATTTTTTAGGGAATTTTTTCGGGGGGGGGGCTTCTCGGGCGGGGCCCCGGTCCGGGGGGGGGGGAGATTTTTTGCAAAAATGAGCTAAAAATTGGTATTTTTTGGCGTATTTTACACGTAGAAAGGCAAAAAGTTCTCAAAAATCCCAGGATTTAAGCTAAAAATAGCCATTTTTACGGAAAAATCTCCGGCGAAGCCCCCCCGAATTGGGGCCCCCAAAATATCCCGGGGGGGGGAACGCAAAAATCCCGGGAGGGGGCGATTTCGGGGGGGGGTGGCATTTCGGGGGTCTCCGCCCCCCCCCCCCGAGGCTGGTTTGCTCAGGCCAATCAGGACAACGATATGTGAAGTGTTGGTCTAGTTTTCTTGTTTCCAGCCAAAGTTTTTTCGTCCTCAGTTTGATCCTTGCCTTAGCGGTGTACAGCTCCACTGGGACATCAGTCTGAGGCAACGATGAGCCTTCTTTTGCCATTTTGTCAGCATGTTCGTTTCCTTCTACTCCGCAGTGGCTAGGGGCCCGCTGAAGCATCACCTGGCAGCCAGCTTCCACCAGCCGGGCTAGCAGTTTTCATATATCAGTTATATACTAGTTTGGTGCCCTTCGGTGGCTGACCAGACGAGATCTTCTCCACGGTGCTTCTGGAGTCTGCCAGGACGACCACCCTGTTATGTTTCCAGTTAACTAGGTTTGCAGATTCTTCTAGCCATTATAGTCCTTCCTTGACCGCAACCATTTCAGTTTTTCGGTTTGGTACAGGCGGGACCAGCAGGCCTGCTGATAGATACGTTGTTTGTGACTCCTTTGCCACGGATCAGGACTCCACTGCTGCCACTTGCGTTGCCTTCGCCGACGCCGACGGGTCCATCAGTCCAGATTTTAAGGTCATGCTCAGGGAGAGTGGCGATGGTTTCCATGGTTGCAGACTTCTTCAAGTAGTCTGGATCTTCTTTAGCAATATCCGCCAGTAGGGTTGGTCTGCATTGTATATTTCCAGTTACCAGCTCCAACTGCCACGGTTCTGTTGGTGATAGACTGACGCTGCTTTCTTCTGTGGCAAATACGTTCAAGCCATACTTCCGAGACCAGGCTTTGCCTGTGGTTCTCCAGGATCCAAGGGACTTCATTCTGCCGGAGCAGTCCTGGAGGATAGATTCCTGGAGGATAGTTATTCCTTTTGGCTCTTCTCATACGCAATACTGGCTAGAATATTGCGTCGTTCTTGGAGAGGTAGCAGGTGGGCTTCAGCGACCAAAGTGAGTGCTCCATACACCCGGTTATTACCCTGGCAGCAGCGCGCTGGTCCTACACTAGGATTTCTATGTTCGAGTTTGCCACGTAAGGCATCCACACGCCAGCGCACAGGGTATTTTTAGGGATTTTTTTTCGGGGGGGGGGCTTCCCGGCCCCCCCCCCCCCCGGGCCCGGGGGGAAGAAAGTTTCGGGGGGGGGGGGGAAGATTTTTTGCATAAATGAGCCAAAAAATGGTATTTTTTGGCGTATTTTGCATGGTGAAACGCTAAAAGTTCTCAAAAATGCCAGGATTTAAGCTAAAAATAGCTATTTTTACGAAAAAATCTCCGGCGAAGCCGAAAAATTTTTGAAAATTTACCTATTTTTGGCAAAAATTTGGGCACCCAAAAAATCCCGGGAGGGGGGAAGCAAAAATCCCGGGAGGGGGCGATTTCGGGGGGGAAGGCATTTTCGGGGGGGGGGGGAGGTCAATTTCGCCCCCTGTAAAAATGCCCTGGCGCAATACTCCACCATAGATCTAAGGTACGTGATGTAGATCAGGCGGAGTGCACTTTGGCTGTACCCCCACTTCTTTCCAGAGAGCATGCTAAGATAAGAATCCGTCTGCGTTTCTTCAGTTTGCCAGAGATGTTCAATATATATATGGTCTTTGCAACTGAGCCTAGCCTCCTGTCGAAGCAGGCCTGCACCCATGATTTTTGAAAAGCGGGGGGGGGTCAAATGCAACGAGGGTCTGGGGAGAATTGTTGAAGAAGTTGAGGACGCTGAGCTGTCGCTGTCACTGAGCTTTGTTTCTTGGATCAGAGCCGCGTGAACATCGCCGTGTCGCAGTACCTGTGCGAGTTCTGCAGCCTTATTTGCTACGCCATCCGCATTCCATTGGACAATATGGAAGGCATTGAAGCTTTGTGATGCATCATCCACCGAAGTGCCAGATACAGCACTGGCTACGGCAAGAGTAGGCAATTTCAATAGGGAGTGAGGGACAGGGTTGTTTCCACTTCCAGCCATCTGTTGCTGGGCAGGACGCGTTCCCGGTGTTCGCCTGGCAGTGGCCCCATTCATGGGGGCGGTGGCTGTATTTGAGCTGGTTGGCAACACTTCGGGCAGCGCCAAATTACGCTGCCTTGGCTGTCTCGGGGCAGCCTGTTGATCTCCGTTCTCCGCAGATTTGAACACTTAAGGTGTACCCATAGTTCGCTGTTGTTACACAAAATGGATTTCCCCCTCTAGGTGATGGGGCGAGAACAGACTGAGCATGGATCTAATGTGGGGCCAGGTGGGCCGGGATTGGGATGAACGTCACCGGCTCTCAGGAGAAGGATGGGCACTACACCGTCGGAGTATCCAGCCACAGGCACAAGCCGGTCAGAGTGGGCTGGTTCAGTCCAACCGGCTGCCAAAAACAGATCCAGTTCCAGATTCTGGACCGGGCCTAATGAGGGGCTGAAGATTCTGATTGTTTGGCATGAGCCTCGGACCACGTAGCTTCCAGAATTCTTCCGGCAGCTGAACGTGATTAATCTTTGATCCGCAGTTGGCTCCTAAAAGGAGCTATATCGCGAGGCCGGGGCTCCCAGTCAACGTATTTGAACACAATAGCGTCAGCTAATTCGTAAGCCATTTTGGGTAACGTTTGAGCAAAAAATGAATGCGAAATGGCCACATCGTCGGCAAAGAAGAAAATTTTCACTCCGTCAGGGACAGATTCAGCAAAGAGTTTATGAACAGAACACCTGGATTAGAGTTAGAAGACACAACGCTGAGGAATCGTTTTTACAATTTTACAGCTTTTTATGTTCCTTCATCTGTCGTATTCCTATTGGGGAAGTGGGGGGCCACTACCCATTTGGTGACCTCCCCACCACAACCCAAAAGGTTGCCAAATTTTGTATACCATTTTTGCCCTAAATTTTTGAAAATGTTTCCGACTTCGCCTGATTTTTAAAGACATTTTCGCTGTTTTAGCTTAAAAACACTTAAAATTAGTCATTATTAGCAATTTTTCGCAGTTTTTACACATAAAAACGTAAAAATTCGAAAACATTTCCCACCAAATGTCCCACATTTTGGGTGAGCCCGTGCCCCCGTAACCCCCCTCCGCCAAAATAAAAGTTTGCCAAGAAAAAGCCAGTCCATTTTTGGCTTCTTCCCCTCATTAGTAGGTTACTTCCTCACTGCCATTCTGCCTCTGAGCCAGACCTATCTGCACCGGATCCTCTGTCCAGGGTATTATTTTACAGGGGGAGACTCTCTCAGGGAGGAGGAGGGCCCCTCAAAGTTGAAATTGACCTCCCCGAAACTGGTCGCACCCCGAAATTGCCCCACCCGCGGAATTTTGGCTTCCCCCTACCCTAAATGAGGTCTACATTTTTCGATGGGCATTTGTTGAGGACTCAAATTCCGGGAGTTTTTTCGTAAAACTGGCTATTTTTAGCTTAATGCAGGCACTTTGAGAACGTTTTGCGTTTCTAACTGTAAAATACGCCAAAAATAACAATAATTCCCCCTTCCGGAAATCCCCGCCTGGCCCGAGGGGGGGGGGCGTTAAGGCCCCCCGGATATCTCTAAAAATATCCTGTCGGTCGTCTTAGTTTTGTTTTGTGCTCGAGTGTACGTAAAGCTTGCTTGCTGAGTTATACATATACACTGCACGCTGCATCTGCTTTTTAACGGTAAACAGCTCAGGAAATTTTAAAACCTGGCGAAATCGCTGGAATATCAAGAAAGTGGATTCTGGAAGGAAAGAACAGCTACGTGTACGGTAGTAGCGTCTGGTGCTGGCGGGTAGGTAGGTACAGGCACTGGGGAGTATCCAGGATTTTGAAAGGCTGGCATTTTTTAGTCGGGGGTGGGGGGCCCCCACTTTTCGGTTCCTCCCCTCCACTTTTCGGAGCCCCCCCAGTTTCGTCCCCCACTTTTCGGCAAGCCCCCACCCACTTTTTTTGGGGTCGCCAAAAACTGTCAAAAAAATTAGTATTTTGAGGTCAAATTATCAAAACTTTTCTCAATTTTAGCTAATTTATGGACTTATAAGCTCATTTTAAGCTTAAAAACAGCGATCTTTTGCGTTTTTACCTTAAAAATGCTAATTTTTGGCTAAAAATTTCGGTATATTTTACCTTTGGCTCGCCCCCTCCCACTTTTCGGAAGCCCCCCTCACTTCCCTAGGGAACCCCCCACTTTCAAAACCCTAAAAAATGCCAAAACGGGAGGTTGGTTCAATCCGAAAAGGCGGTCCAGACCTAATTTCTTCCAGAAATATCCGAATTTCTGCCAGAAATATCCGAATTTCTGCCAAAATAGCTAAAAATTTATAAAATTCTGAAAAGTGGGGCCTGGATTCGCCCCTGTGTAGGTATACTTGTAGATTTTTCTTTCGCAGCATTTCTGCTATTCAGTTGCCCTACCTTCAGCGCAGGCGATAATTGGACTTAGACGTGATGATGTAGACTGGGCTTCAAAAGTAATATCCACATTTGCATGGGAGGGAATGTGTTAGGCTGGAGCGGGCGGTTTTATTTGAATTTTAGCGGATTTAGGCATTTGGTTTTCTAAGAGTGTATGTTTTCCTTCCCTGAAATCGAAATTGCTGCATTTTTGCCGTGTTGTGCAAGAAGCTCTGCGATCCAGATTTGATCAACTACTTGATATCGGCGACGATTGGCCAGCTGCTATTAAGTTGTATTCTGTTTATAATCTTGCACGTCTTCTCGAATTTTATATGTCAAGTTTCAAGGTAGTTGCCAGAGGAATGTGCCTGAATTGTCTTCGGGGTCAGTCAAGGTATATATATATATATATAATATAATTTTTACCCTTGCTTTATCTCTACATACGTTACTTATTATATTGACGCGAAGGTTTCTTTGTGGTTGCAAAGCCAACTGGGTGGAGCTTTGAGACCCGTTTGAGCCTTGTGGATTTGGTATGGTTGGAATCTTCATGATGAGTATAGTCAGGTTCCCAGAGAACCAGTTGACATTTTTTGCTCCAAACTTTTGCAGGGTGACGTGGGACAGCCCAACTTAGGGTGCATATGCATAGGGCTTGGTCCGACACATATGCCCACCTATATAAGCCCCTAAACTGCCTCCCTGACAATCCTGAGTAATTAAAAAATTTTGGTGGTTTTTTGGGAACGATTCTCTACAAAAGCCGGCGTTCTCAAATAAAAAATCATCCCCTTTACTATATACTAGCAGAGATGAAACGGGGCTGATCTAATATTATATACCTATATAGCCCATAACCAGACCAGTACTACATGACACTTGGTGGACCCCAAGGGTATAGCCTGGGAACGGCAGCCCACCTAGACTAACTTAAGTCAACCAGGTCATGGTGAATCTGGAGGTGTAAGTTCCGATAACTTTTCTTTGAGCGCCAAACGCAGGGCGCCTACTATTCCTATTGTTCCTATTTTTTCCTATATTTTTCAAATATTCCTATTTTTTCCTATTTTTGCCTAAAATTCCTATATTTTCCTATTTTTTCATGAATTTTGAGAAGATTTATATATTATTTTAACTGTGCAAGCGAAATACGGTAGAATTCTCTATTTTATCTTCCAACGGGCAATTCTCAAAAATTTTCCGGCTCCGCCGGAATATATAGATACCGTTTTCTCTTTATTTCTGTTACGTCGATTTAATTCTCTCCTTTAAAGTGTCACTCATTCATAAGTGATATATACGTTATCACTGCACTTTAGCATTATGTTCCTGGGGGCAGAGTTGGACATGGACACATTTTTTGCGACCGCGACCGCAGTCGTCGTGACCGCGACCGCCCGCGGCCGCGACCGCAGCCCGCTAGCTAATGTTGTGACCGCAAACGTTTGAGTTATTAACCTTCAATTCTATGCAAAATCTACTTTCTCTTATTTTTAAGGTATTCACGTTGTTTTACAGCTATATATGGGCCAGTATAACTGCAGACGCAGGCCAGCAGACTTAGCAGACTCATGCAGACGCAGACTCGGGTATAAATCCCAGATCTGAAAACAGACTCAGGTATAAAATGCGGACTTTTGAGCAGACTTCAGGCCCGGTATTAATTACTGACTGGCCTTCATTGTATATCCTAGCCTGCATTTTATATCAGGATCAGTAAGTCTGCTCAAAAGTCTGCATTTTATACCCAAGTCTGCATTTTGTATCCCGGTCTGCTTTTTATACCCTAGTCTGCAAGAAAGTCTGCATTTTATACTTTCAGTACGGTCTGCGTCTGCTTTTTATACCCGAGTCTGCGTCTGCATCAGAGTCTGCGTTTTATACCCCAGTCTGCTGGTCTGCATCTGCGTCTGCATTTTATACTGGCCCCTATATACACATCACTGCAATCGGTATACAGATATACCGTTTATGGCTGGTGCAGCTTAGATTAGATTTTCCGACAACGCAATTGAAAATTACACAATTTGGAGTGTTTGATAGTGGAATTCTGTGTGCAGGGTGCCTTTTTCAGTTTAGGGTTGAGGTAACCAACCGAAGGGCATACTAAATTATGCACTTCTTAAAGCGTTGGTTTCCCTCCCTTTAATTGAAGGTGCAAATTGAAAAAGGTGCAAATTTCAGAAAAGATTCGATACTGGTCGCGGAGGGCACAAACCTGAAGATTTATATTTTCATATTTTGCTGGTAGCTTATGAAAACGAACAGAAACCGGCATAAAATCAACAAATTTACAAAATTGAAATTAGACAAAAAGATGTTGAACAAATTAAAACCCTAAAATACACAGTAAGGACTGGCAGCTCCCCAACAACTCAAAACAGTCTTCCAAAATAACAAAATAAACAGCAAATGTGAAGCTGATAATTCGTCCAAGGAGGGGACTACGCATAAATTAATTAATTAATTACGATTAATCTTTGTAAAGGTTTAAACTTCGTCAACATTTTGCTAGAGGTTTTCAATCCGTTTTCGTGTAGTTTTGAACAGAGATGAAACCGGGTCACTATTTACTGACCCGGTGACCCGGTAGACCCCTGACCCGGTGACCCGGTGACCCGGTATTTTTGAAAATTCAAGTTTAAGCTTGCAAAAAATTAAAAATATTTTATTGGGGTGCGGTGAGTGTTTTTAGCCATTTTGGAAATTTTTCACGACTAAAATAGTTGAAGTTTTCAGTTGGCAAAAATTGGTAAAGCTTTGAAAAATATCCTGTAACAGCAAAAATATTCCTCCAATCAATAATACCGGGTCAGAGCTCCTGACCCGGTGACCCGGTCCATATAGTGACCCGAACTGACCCGGCGACCCGGTTTCATCTCTGGTTTTGAATATTTTCCACTAAAAGTTAAGTTTCTTTAAGCAAACCTTAACGGAATTATTTTTGAATGTTTTGAGCTACAGATGTCCATTCGATAAATTTTGCGCCTTCTGAGCACCGATGCTTTCCTTCGTTGTGCCAAGAAATGGTCAAAATGACCCAGCTTTTAATTTCGTTGTATTTGTAGCCGTTTCAATTGCATAAAAGAATTTAAAGTAATAAGCTAGATTTTAAAGAGTGGCATTCGCAAGCAACACGTTTATGATTATGAATGCAGATCGTTGCGTTGTAAATTGCTCAATTTTTACTTTATCTAGCTGATTTGGAATGGATAATGGCAATGGGTGGAAATTATTAAAATAATTAAATTTTTGAAATCAGCGACCTCGATTTACCCTGGGGGAAACTTCTCAGCCAAATCGGAGACAATGTTTTTCGAACTATAAGGGGGGACCAAGGCGAAAATAATCGCCCCTATCTAAATAAGTGCCGAAATTTTTTGGGGGGGAGCTTTTCTGCAAAATTGGTATTTTTTGGCGTATTTTACACTTACAATGGCAAAAAGTTCTCAAAAATGCCTGGATTTAAGCTAAAAATTGCCATTTTTACGAAAAAATCTCCTGCGAAGCCGAAAAATGTTTGACGTTTTGCCTATTTTTGGCAAAATTTGGGCCCCTACAAATCCCGGAAGCAAAAATCCCGGGAGGGGGCGATTTCTGGGGGGGGAAGGCCAATTTCGCCCCCTCCCCCGGTAAAAAATACACTGGCTAAACACTCACCTTTTCTATCAAAGTTTGCCCGAAATATCTTTCAGAAGTTCAAGTTTTCAAACCTTTTCCGGCTTCGCCGGAGATTTTACTTGATTTTTGCCTATCCACTAAAATAGAACCTTATCAACTGATGCAATAAAAACAGCACGATTTTTAACATATTTTTAGAAACTTCGAAAATTCGCCACCCTCCTCAAAATCCCCTGAAGAAAAGTTCTGTGGAATAAATCCAGGTTGTTACTATCACTATCTAGGTAAATGTTACGAATTTTCACCAAAACTTGACGTCGTATTGGCTAGAAAAATTCCTATATTTTCCTATTTTTTGCTAGAAATATTCCTATATTTTCCTATTTTTTCATGAAAAATTCCTATATTTTTTCCTATTTTTTCAAAAATGCCCAGTAGGCGCCCAGCAAACGCCTTAAGCCGACGCTTATAGCAGACTTAGTACTCTTTTAACGTGTATTTCCTTGAAGTACACAAGAGTTCAAAATCGACTAAAAATCTCAGGCGAAGCCGGAAAATTTTTAAAAATTTGGCTTTGGGCGCTTTTTTCATGGCCAAAGTTGGTGCCAAAAGGAGCACACTTTTGAGGGGGGGGGTGTTTATGGGGGGCTCACTACAATATGCCCAGCAAAGTCCATAGTGAAAATTTTAATTTTGGTCCGGAGTTGTTCGGGGGTTGGATTTTGGGTGGGTCGACTATTTTGGGCACCCTAGTCGGAGGAGTTGGGCCTCGGCGGTCAAACTTACGTATGTTAAGGTTGGGTCTTGTGGCTATTACCACGGAAAAAATTTTCCGGCTGCGGATTGTTGTTAGCCGTCAAGGTGGGTGACTTTTTTGTGAATTTTCGGGGTGATTTTTTATGAACTTTGCTATACTGCATTTTTCATGCTCCATCGGAGCATTTTTATTCTTGTCCATTTTGTTTTTAATGTTCCCAGTTAATCTTAAATAAAAATGTCAAAGTTTCGTAAAAGAAACTTTAAAAATCCCACACTCATTAATCGTCAACCGAAAGTACTGAACAAACAAGCTTGAAAAGTTCCAATTTCTTCCTTTTCCTCTATTTTGCCTGAAAGGCAATATCCAGTACCCATGGATGCAACAGTTTTAGTTGCTGTAATTATTAACGTATATGTCGTCAATTGTAGACCGTGCTGTATTTCAGCAGCACTCTTCGGCAGCGCAACCAGATGCAAACTATATTGTCAAAGAAGGAAACTTATAAACACGATTTCTAATGGTCTGCCCACTCGACGACGACTGGAATTTATCTGTTACTAGTTATTAGGCTGTACTGTACTACTTCAGCAGCACTCTACTGCAGCGCAACCACATGCAAACAATAAGTGTCAATGTAGCTACGTTAAGTTGCCGTGTTCTGAGCTATGTAGACACCCAATTTAATATTGTACGGTTTACAGTAAGTCTACAGGCAGTGTTATATGGTTGCTGCATAACAGTGCAGCACGATAGCAGCACCGCGCCGCGGACAGATATCGAAAATCGCCCTCTCTATTTCATGGTATCCAACCCAAAGTTTCTTATGCAACAATTAGAGATGCACCGGGGCCGTCACTACCGGGACCGGGGCCGGGACCTCATCGTGGCCCCGGCCGGGGCCGGGGCCACCTTGGCCCCGGGGCCGGGACCGGGGCCTGGAAATTGGGGGTCCAAAACGAAAATTTTCAAAAATTTTCTGGAAACTTAAAATGTTGCAATAATTTTTGATATACAAACGTTACTATCCTTGCAGGCCTGTTGCGGTTCCTATTTTTCCTATTTTTTCCTATTTTTTCGAGACATTCCTATTTATTCCTATTTTCAGCCAAAATTCCTATTTTTTCCTATTTTTTCTATTTGACCAGAGTAAATTGTCATTGGATCTTGATTATTTTTGTTGAACAGAACACAAAACTTTCTTTAAGTTTTGAATGACAACAGTTTTTGAAAACATTTTGCGCCTTCGGCGCAATTGTGTTTTCCTAGTTTTTAAAACGTCCTCTTCTTAGTTTTGCTTATTGGTCCGCTAACTAACACTGCCTCTTTTTACATATTTTCTTTGGGTTACTAAATTCTTCGTTGAAAGATTAGAAGCCTTAGACGACCGTTGTCACCACATTTTCCTGTTTTAAAACATTCTTGGTCATATACGAATAAGCGAATCTACACGGATTACGTTAAGCTCCCAAATTTTTGGTAGTTGGGCGTATAGGCAGTGGCGCACATAGGAACTTTTTTCAGGGGGGGCGGACCTCAGAAAAATTGGGGGGGGGGTCTGGGGGCATCGCCCCCCAGAGTTGAAAAATTTTGGACAACAACGTTTAAAATGCAAAAATAAGCGTAAATTCAGCAAAAATAGAAAAAAATTCGCGCCGAGGGCGCGAAAATTTTTGGAAAAGTTTAAAAAGTTGCTATTGAAAGGTTTAAAACGCTGAAATAAGGGTAAATTAAGCAAAAGTAAGGTAAATTTCGCGCCGAAGGCGCGAAAATTTTTAAAATTTTACGTCCGCGCTACGCGCGGACAATAAAAATTTTCCTTTACATCTGGTTTGGGGGGGGGCGGCCGCCCCCCCACCGCCCCCCCTTATGTGCGCCCCTGCGTATAGGCCATAGGCATATATACGTTTTCCACAATTTGAGTATATATATAATATATATGCAGTGCTCGATGCACTTCCATGCTAGCTTTACTCATTCGTTAATTCTTTGAAATTGAGAGCCAATAGCAACTTTCCGGAGCGCTTTGACAGATATTTTTCAGTAATTGTTCCTTTTTGTCGCTTGAAAGAGTGCACACAGCACCAGAATTTTTCTCATTTCAAAAATAAGGTGTGTCATTGCACCTTTTTCTGCAGGCCAGAAAACTTTTTTCATAGCTTTAAGGTTTGAAACGCGTTTAAACAGTATATAAACAATAAATTCAGACCGTTGTTGACAATTTTCCGAATTTTCCAGAGAAATTTCTAACTTTACCAAATTTTTTCAAAAATTTCCAACTTAGCAGAAAAAACCAGCGAGTTTTCTTCGAAGGCTTCGAAAAAACAGAAAGACGTTATTTCTTGTAGTTCCCTCCGGTGACCAACCCTGGTTAAACCCAGATTCAACTAAACCAGTTTTAATAGCATAGCATCAGATTCCCCATTCGCCAAGTGGTGTGGTCAAATATTAATCCGATAATATAAGTGGTTGTAATCCCGAAAAATTGCGACAGCACTGCGCATCAAATTAAAAATCAGAGTTGCAAGCTCTCGAGACATTTAAAGTCACATTTTTTTCCAAAATCTTCCTGCTTCGCCGGAGATGTAGTCATAAAAGTTGCTATTTTTTAGCCTAAATCCAGGTATTTTTGAGAACGTTAGGACTTTGTACCTGCAAAATACGCCAAAATTCCGATTTTTGGCTCATTTTTGCAAAACAAACTCCCCCCGATCCCACCCCGAAAAATCCCTAAAAATACCATGATATAATTTCTCTTTTTGGTAAATACAAAAAAAATTAAGCCTTCATTTTAATCCTGGGAATTCCTATTTTTTCCTATTTTTTGGCCAAAATGTTCCTATTTATTCCTATTTTTTGATGGTAAAATTCCTATTTTAATTAAATATATTTTGTGGAATTGTTTTATTTCCTGTTTTATATACATGTTTACAGATGCAGCATATATTGAATTCTTAATGCAATCAGTAAATATAATAAGAAACGTCCTACTTTATTTTACAACAAGCAATTCTTAAAGTTCTCATCGTATTGATTGCCCTTACGCAAGAATCTTACACTTTCTAGCACAATTTAGTTGTTCAACAATGCTTATACAAAATAAAAGGACCAGCCGCTTAGCTTATAGTCTTTTCATTTTATGCGCTGTCCAATTTTGTCAGCCAGGCAGTCGCCATCCATTCAAAACTGCAGCATTCTGAAAACTGCAAAGTTAATGCTAAGCCCAAAAGCTCAGCTGAGCTTTACAACAAAAATGTAATAGTAGCTATAGTAGAGTAACGTTAGTTTTTATGCCGTCTGACTTTCTTTAAGCATACAAAAGAAGTAACATAAAAACCATAAACAGATGCCAGCTTCAGCATCAGCTTCATGAATCAAGTCTGGCATCAAGCGAAGCTGAAGCTGGCTTCATAGGTACTTGATTCTGATTTGTACTGTATATAAATACAAATAGCTTTCACGTTATATATATGTCCGTAACCTATATAAGGACGTGCAAACATGAAATGAAACCAGAAACAGAGCGCTCCCCTATATTATGGGTGTAAAAGGCTCAGCGCGGCCGTAAAAGATCCGGTCGAGCACCGTGCCAGCTAAATACTCAACGAAACTAGATAAATTTGGTGTCGTTGGAATCAGCACGACGAGTACTACAAGTAGCAAAAAAGTTTTGGTCAAAATTTCCAACTTCGAAAATTTACGATTTCGGACAAGTTAGTTTCGTTTGATTATTTCATTTTTTCCGTGTAAGTCACGCTCGGAAAAGTACCATTTTCTGACTTAATAACAGAACGGTCTAGGCATTTTCAGCAGGTGAAGCTTGGTTTTCTGAACATATAACCTCGTAGCAATACGTAACTGAACGAAGTACAA
>JASAND010017195.1:0-30293 GCA_030248195.1 Trissonchulus latispiculum | reverse complement strand
TCTACTAACATTTTCCGCGTTTGGCTTTCAGTTGTCCGAATTCCGGAAGTATATTCAGCCATCTCCCATAGGGAGCCACCATGTCCAGTGATTCGATGTCCAATTTGGACAAATCGTCCTCCGTGGTTTCGCTTGGCAGTGAGTAAATCCCAAAACCCAGATCTCCACCCTTCACAGTATAATACCAGCTAAAACACGCAAGATTTTATGCAAAACGTTGAGTTTCCGATGGAGTCAACATTTTTGTAAATTGTAAACCTGCTGCGCAGTAAGATTTACTATTAATTAATTAGAGATTGTTTGATACAGCTTAATGCAAACTTGAGCGCAAACACAGTGTGTGACACATTTAATGCTGTAGTTCTTAACGAGATCAGCTTCATCAGTCAATAACTGGTTCCAAGTGTCAATTTGTTTTAAATACTTGAAACTGTTATGCAAGTTGAAGGCATGCGAAGTTCATGACATTTAATCCGACGAAAATTTCCGAGTTTGTTGGGAAACTCAAGCCCAAATCGTAAGCTCTTCTAAATAAAATTCACACGCAAATCATGGTATCTCTATCTTAAAGCGTTGCGCACACGCATTTATACTGAGAAGTGCATCTTTAACCGTGAAGGACGTGCAAAAAACCATAGCTGACCAAATTTAAAAGACCTGCTGCGCTGAGGCGCAGCAGGAATAAGGACCATAGTATAAAAGATTGAAGTCAGGATTGATGAATGTGAAGAAACTTGTCCTGTGCGAGAATCGAACCACCTTGTTTCAAATCCGCACCAGAGCACACAACTAGTTTATTCCGCTGATTTCATCCTTTCTGTCTGCACATGAAACACTGATGTATATAACTTATGTAGAAAAGATGTAGAAATTTCTGACTTGGGTACGGAAAAGTGAGTTTTTGACTAAAGAAATCCAATTCTGTCTACTAAAGATTGACTAGCCGATTCATGCTTCCACGGAGCAACGGAAAACCGGACGAACGGAGAACCCGTTAAAAGAAATACGGAAATTCAAAGTCAGAATCTGTGATCCATCTACTCTTACAATATATAGGCGGGCTGATCCATGATTTCCAAGATCTGTAGCCACTGCTGGCCGCGCGAAACGGTCCGCTTCTGTAAAGAGGGCAGATTGTCAATAAACGGATCCACAAAATACAAGGATTTAGGAACCGGCCCACCGTACTTGATCTGAAGCAAGTTGTTTTTACAAAAAATTATTATAAATTATATACATGTTGCAGAGTTTTGGTGAATTAATTCTGTTATTTTTAAGATTTCGAAGGCTGGTTATAGTTGCTAACGTTGCTTGGATTTAATGCAATCCTGGCTGAGCTAGCGCATTTTCACGCTGCGAGTTAAATGAGTTAAACGAGTTAATCCTTTTCGCGCACAGAGGGTTAAAAGATTTATTTTAACTTGACTGGCGGGTTAAAGGCGTTAAAAAACTTTAACTCTGCTCTTTTATTTTTGTTGTCTAACATGAAGCTGAATAAATCAGATCTACAGATAAACGAAGAAATAATTAAATTTTGAAATCAGTAAACTGTAGTTAAACAACTGCTTTAATTTTTTATTAATTTGAATTTTGATTTTTAATTTGATTTGATTCAATCCGACTGGTCACCTGATGAGAGCAATCGGGATCATTATTTGGCCCTGTTGCCAATCCGCCGTAGCGCTTCGGTAATTGATCAGCATCGATTACTTTCAGGAGTGTTGTCGTTGTATTGGCAGCTGAAAAATTGATCATTCCTTGTCAATCGATTGATTTTGCTCATTTTCACAATAATCTATTTATTTAATAATGTTCAAAAACTCAAAGTGAGAAATTTTTGTGGCACAATTATGATGTAATGAAATAAATGATTTAACGAACTAATGCAATTCCGTTAATAACTAAACCATTATAGTAGAATATTGTAACCCAAAAACCTTATTCCAACTCATTTGAAAATTTTTTGACACAATTATGATGTAATGAAATGAATGATTTAACGAACTAATGCAATTCCGTTAATAACTAAACCATTATAGTAGAATATTGTAACTTCCTCATTTTCACAATAAAATCCATTTAATTTTTCTCCAAAAACTCAGTGTGAAAATTTTTTGGCACAATTATGATATAATGAAATGAATGATTTAACGAACTAATGCAATTCCGTTAATAACTAAACCATTATAGTAGAATATTGTAATTTCCTCATTTTCACAATAAAATCTATTTAATTTTCTTCCAAAAACTCAAAGTGTGAAAATTCTTTGACACAATTATGATGTAATGAAATAAATGATTTAACGAACTAATGCAATTCCATTAATAACTAAACCATTATAGTAGAATATTGTAATTTTAATTTCCAATTAACTTGTTTCAACTAATTATAATTAGCATTAATTATAGTATTAATGCCCAATTTGTTCAAGTTGATAAAATCTTACTACTGGAAATGACACATTTTTCACAAAGAGCAGGATCAACCAGTGGCGAAAACAAACTGTAGATATACGGGAAAATGGCCGGAGCTTAAACATTTAGATAAAAAAACCGCTTTGAGGTTAACTATGCCATTTCAACGACCACTTAAAACATCGTCACTACAGTATTACCAAGAGTACATATTAAAGAAATTCTAGGCATTCTCTCTGTTATCAGAGCAAAAACTATGTTCTGTTCGCTAACGGCTGACTCCTTCCCGGATAAATTAGACCCTACTGACCCCCTCCCCTAAGTTCAAATTACAATGCACCACTGTCGTATGTAACATAAAATACATGAACCCCAAAACAACTGCAAAAGACTGACTATTGACAACATAGACTTTCTGGATGTATTCGGGCATATTTAGGATGCAGATCTCGCAAAGAATGGAGAAAATGTCCATCACGGGTTTCCATAGGAATCGAAGACTCAGACCCTCCATGTCAAGCACCAGCACCTGTTGGTCGATAGGACGCTGGCTCTAAAAACAACAAATGTATTAAAATCAATTAATTTTCATTTAGTATCATTATTTTTGCTCAAAAATTCGCTGCCAGTGTTAAGTAACAACAAATATTGCCACTCTAAACGAAAGTAACCTTTTCTGTAGTTTTGTGACAATGGACCTTTTCTACTTCTGTGCAATAGTAGACGTAGCGGCAGCATTCACTGGACCGAGCTGAATACAACAATCCTAAAACAGCCCAACAAGCCAAATTTGTCTTGTCGTTCCTGACAAAACGAAGGAAAGGAAATTTAACACGCTTGTCATACTCTTATGTATTATACACCCGGAAACTCTAACTATCTTCTCCAATCGTTTTTTATTATATACATACATAGGGATAAATGTTGAAAGCGATGTTATTTTCCAGTCATATTTTTTATCCTACCTTTGCCATCAACATTTCCAAAGGCGTGGTATACCACAGGCAATCCGTCCTTGGTATAGCCATACGTCCCCGTGGGATAATAGTACGCTGCCTGGAAAATATACAGTTAAAAGCAGTATATAATTATAATACATTATTAATTATTATTATATTTTTGGGAGGAAAAATCTTCCGGGCCTTGGCACAATTCTAAAGATCTAAATATCCATGTATCGAATGAAGTAAAGGTAAATGTGTACCTCTTCGAACTGTGAATTCAAATAGCCAGCCTCGTCCATTTGCAGACAGGACCGATATCGCAGATGCTGAAACAGCAAAATAAAGAAAAACTTCAGAAAAATACTTATAATCAGCTAGTATCTTTCTCTTATTGCTATTTTTACTTTGCTGATACTTTGTTGAGTAGACGCCAATCAAGTGACGATAATCTTGAGGTGATGCTAAGCAGCCCGTCTGAAACGCAACGGATCTGTGATGCCAGTGACCGAGACCGGTAGACTGTTCCAGAGTCTGGTCGTGAAAGGAATGAAGCTCTTCGTATGCTGTTGCGTCCTAGACCTGGGGATCTGACGACTGAGCGGATTGGGCTGACCACGAGTAATCAGCTCACGAGGTGTCGGGGCTGTGTAGGAGAGAGTAAAATAGACCTAAGCAACCGACTGAACGGCGGAGAGCAATTGAGTCAAACTCAGCTCCACACAGCCGACCAGCTGGAAGACTAACCGCTTCTGCAGTACGTAGGGCGTATTCGGGAAGAATTTTTAGGTTCCTAATTAAAATATAACTCGAAGACTACAGATAAAGTGTCAGGTCTTTCTTATCAGCAGTCGAACAAACAAGGGCTTTTCTTGAGGAAATATTCGTCAGAGCACCGTTACACAATGTCGGGAAGGAAATAGCTAAGCTGCTTAGTAAACATTGTAGCGCTTCTACCAGGGCTGTTGGACCAAGAAGGAACCAAGGACAAACCCAAGACGGGAGGCGTCAGGCACCCTCGTACCCACGAAACCAGAACCTAGAAGAGAAAAGGGAAGAGGGAGGGTCAGCTTTTCACTCACGATTGAAAGTAGAGAATTGGTCCAGCCGGGGTTCGAACCACGGCCCTTCTGATCCCGGGACAGACGTGCTAACCCACTACACCACAGGGCCATCAGTTGAACTCCCATATCAGGCTTATCAATCTTTTCTATGTCTGCTTCCCAAACACTTTCTTTCAAACAATTTCTAACCTTTCGAAGAATACGCTCAGCTTCCGCTAGATCGAACTTTTTGGCTGTAACAAACCAAAAATAATTGATTAATAGTGATAGCTACTGGAAACCCGAAAATAATAGTATATTTGTTTTATGATTGTAAATGATTAATCTTGTTAGTAGACAATATATACCTATGTAATAGATATAAGAACATTGAAAATACCAAATAGATATAACAAACAGCGTGTAGTAATTAATACATTTATTTATATTTATTTATTATATTTATTAAGTAATTTTTAATATATTTGTTTAAAATTTTTATCCGCTACCTGCCAACCAATGCAGCATATAGAGATCATCTTTTAGATATGGCTGTCGAAACTCCAAAAATCTTTCTTTGAACTAAAATATTCATATTCTATAGTCTAGCAAACTTAAACTGGACCAAAAGAGTGAATTTTGTGGAGAGTTTATTATTCAAGTTAAGTATGACAATGTATATATTTTCTGAAAGCTCAGAAATCAGAGATTTCAAAAATTTTAAAAAATTCTAAAATTATAGAATTTCAAATTTCAGAAATTTTAGAAACTGTAGGAAAAGAAAAAATATACGAAAACTAGTCGAGTTTGGTATCAAATGAAAGGTCTCGTTCAGGAGAACGCGAATATGTATTAATCATGCGGATTTGGGGCGGCACGTGGTTCCAGCGGGCCCATATCCCGAAAAGTAAAAGTTGCTCCAATCGCTACAAACTTGGGCTCATTTGAAAGCTCTCATCACGCTGAGTAAAAGTTATAATTGGGTCATCGCTCAAAAATGCTGTCTGCGAAAGTTATTTCTCTTTAAACACCAAAAATGGGTAGTTTTAACACTTTTCGAGGGTTTAACCCAGGCTAGCGAAAGCTGTGACCTGAATCAAGTCAAGCCAGTGCGCTACATTTTGCGTCTCATCATTATACACAACTACGTAAAAATTGCAGCTTTGGATCTTCATGCATGCGTAAGATAAGCTAATTTAAACAAACTTCAAAGGTACCGACACGGCGGCTTCTTTGAAGTTTGTTTAAATTAGCTTATCTTACGCATGCATGAAGGTCGAAAGCTGGAATTTTTACGTAGTTGTGCATAATGATGAGACGCAAAATGTAGCGCACTCGCTTGACTTGATTCAGGTCACAGCTTTCGCTAGCCTGGGTTAAACCCTCGAAAAGTGTTAAAACTACCCATTTTTGGTGTTTAAAGAGGAATAACTTTCGCAGACAGCATTTTTGAGCGATGACCCAATTATAACTTTTACTCAGCGTGATGAGAGCTTTCAAATGAGCCCAAGTTTGTAGCGATTGGAGCAACTTTTATTTTTCGGGATATGGGCCCGCTGGAACCACGTGCCGCCCCAAATCCGCATGATTGATACATATTCGCGTTCTCCTGAACGAGACCTTTCATTTGATACCAAACTCGACTAGTTTTCGTATATTTTTTCTTTTCCTACAGTTTCTAAAATTTCTGAAATTTGAAATTCTAAAATTTTAGAATTTTTTAAAATTTTTGAAATCTCTGATTTCTGAGCTTTCAGAAAATATATACATTGTCATACTTAACTTGAATAATAAACTCTCCACAAAATTCACTCTTGTGGTCCAGTTTAAGTTTGCTAGACTATAGTTGTATTTAGGTCTTACTCTATATACTACGTCTTGGCACAAATTTATTAGAGCCATTAATAATGCTTCTGAAAGTCGCTAACAAATTAAATTTTCCATAAATTATTAAATCTCCAAGCCAAGCTGTTTTTAATTCAGATTTCTTGCGATTCCTTTCCGACAAAACCAATTCAACATAGTTAAGTAAATTAGTTTGTGAGTTTTAAATTCAAGTCTTGACCATTTTATAGTTCAAAACAGAGTTACCTGTGTCAGAGCGTTTCTCTGCTGATCTGTAAGCTTCTCCAAATTGAACGAGAAGGCAGGCATGATTAAACTTGTATTCTAAAAAAATTAGATTAACTTGGAAAAGTACATAATAATAATAACTAAGAGTGTGACAAGCGTCTCGCTCTTAAAGGCTTGCGACATGATCTGCACGATAACGGCTTACTCCCCACAAATTCGACCCCTCACTTCAAAGAAATTCGCACGCTATGTTTGCGCGCTGAAAGAAGAAATATAGTTGACCGTTTTGAGTTTCCATTATGCAAAGCACTTTTGCAATGAAGATTGTTCATGCTGGACTCAAACAAACTTCGACCATCAGCTGAGTTTATATATATTTTCTGTGACTCAGTTGGTTAGAGCGTCTGCGCGTAAGACAGAAGACCGTTGAAACGAGTTGGAGTCCCCCCCCATTAAAAGCCTCAGTTTGCGGCCTTTTGTAGCATGAAAACTTGTTTTTCTTTTTAGTCAATATGATATTTTTCTTATTTTGGAAGGGCCTAGCAAGAGCGGCATGCAAAGCTGCCTGCTGTTGGCCGCCTGCAGACCGTTTAAAAAGCACATAAAAGACGGAGATACGTAAATGCTAAAGTCAAGGGCAGAAACATGACCCCCAAGCCAGTCAGTCCTACGGTTATTATGATTGCCCCCAGGGTTTTATCGGTTTTGGGATTTGCGTCAACTGCGTCAAATTTAAGGTGAGTTCCGTTAAGAAATTTTGCGTCCAGGTAGAACTATTGTTTCAGCTTATTTTGTTTGGTACAAAATTTGTTTTATTTATGGAAATTTCGATAATTTCTTTAGTGTAGCATGATTTAATCGTATGAACGAGTTTTTAGAAGGTTGATGCTGCTCAACAGTAATGCTGATTATAAGATAACTTCAGATGCGTCGCATAAACAAACAGGACGGGGTCTAGGATGCGGAGCAGCCCATAAGCTTAAGAAGAATTGTTTGTGATTACAGAAAAATCCGTAATGAAAATGTGTAAAAGATTCAAAGTTAGTCTGTAAATGACATTTATTCCGGTTTGGACCAAAATTGCGTGATCCATGGTCGTATCCGGTCCAAAAAACGGAACAAATGGTTTTTCCGGTTTGGTGCATAGAATCGCGGATAAAAATGTTCGTTTTTGACACAACGATGTTTGGGAGGCTACTTTCAGTTTTCCGCTGTCACTGCAATCAGATATATTGGTCATTTCCAATTCTGAACGTTAAAATTTGAGATTTCACGGGCTACTGTCTCAGTATTATCTCAGTATTCACGGGATATGATTTGGGCCGGAAATAGTATTAATTTGTTACAATTTTATTTGGTGTATGTGTCGTGGTCTTTTTGCGAAAAGACCAACAATTTCGGTCTTTTCGCGAAGTGCCCGATCACATTGAGAAATTAGTTTAAACTATGCTCATTTCTGCTACCAGCCCGGTCTTTTCGCGAAAAGATTGTAGCAACTACTTCACGCTAAGCTATACTTGCAACATATGATTATCCAATGTTCAACGTAGAGTAGCAAAACTCATTATTTCAACTTTAAACTTTAAGCTTCATATGCCACATTTCCTCCCTCTCTTAGAAGTCTTCTTATCTCTGACAGGAGGTCAATCATAAAACGCTCTTCTAACATAAGTTTCTAGAAGTGGATCATATCGGGCTGGTGGAAACCGGGCACGTTGTGGTCTCGCGGCACGTGGGTTCCGGATGGGACTTTGTTCTCTTGCTTGGTCTCTTTGCATAGGAGGACCAAAGGGATCTGGTTCTGATCATTCGGTAACGGATATAGTTGAATGCTCAATCTTCCTGGTTAAGGCTGGGATTAGATTCCACCTAGGATACCGGCTGCGAACCATTTCCTGAAGTTCCAGATGGAGCCATCTTCCAGCTGCACCGATTCTTTGCCTTTGATAGCTATGACCTTTTTAGGTTGGCTGAAGTTTGTGTGACCCTTGAGACTGGAGGCCCTCTTGGTACGAACGTAGTCACCAACAGAAACTAAGCCATCTGTTAGTTTGGTTTCCAGCTTTGGCTTTCTTGGACTCAAATCTAGCTTTGTACGGACAGGGAATTTGAACATGAGCTCTCCAGGGGTTGTACCAGTGGACCTAGAATGTGTCGTTCTCAAGGAGACAACGGCCTTCAGGACTGCGGTATTCCAGTCGTATCCATCTAACATATTGGTCTGGATGCTTTCTTTTAATGACCTATTAGCTCTTTCTACTAGGCCGTTGGCCTGAGGATTGTATACGGCCGTTCTTTTATGCTGGATTCCACAAGAATCAGATAGTCCTCAAACTCTTTACTTATAAACTGGGGCCCGTTATCTGTGACAAGTTCACCAGGTAGGCCAAACCTGGCGAATACGGAATCGAGGAAGGTTATGACGGATCCGCTAGTATTGAAGAACTCTTGGCAACCTCTATCCATCTGCTGTGATGATCAACCAACACAATAAGGAAACGGGATGTGATTGGGGCTGTTTGGAAAGGACCAAGAATGTCCATTCCCAGTCTCTGCCAAGGACTGGTAGTCTTAGGAAAGGACTGAATCGACGAAGGCAAGGTCTTTGCTGTCTTATCCGATGATTGACAGGCCCAACAGTTACCAACCATGTTGTCAATGTCAGATGTGATACCGGGCCACCAATAGCGAGTGCGAAGGAGCTGCTTCATCTTTGTCGTTCCTGGGTGATTAGCATGAGCGAGAGCTAACACTCGCTCTCGTAAAGATATCGGGACTACTACCACGGATTCTGCTCTCATCAAAATATCTTGACAGGTGTAAAGTTCATTCCTTATGTTAAAGTAGGGTACCAGCTCGGGATCAAGCTGATTCTTTCTCGGCCATGAGGTCTTTGTGAATTCAATTATGTTCTTCAGTACTTCGTCTTGCATGCTTTTTATGGCCAATTCTTCAGATGATACGGTCCCCAATTGATCAATCATAGCTACCAGGTAGTGGTCGGATTCGGATTCTTCAGTATTCGGTGTCTTGCCTGGCAGTGGGAATCTTGATAGGAAGTCAGCAGTGATGTTGTCTGATCCTGATTTGAACTTGATTTGGTAGTTATAGCGTAGAAGCTTTGCATACCATCGAGCAATACGAAATGGTTTATGGCCCTTGGAACTGTCGTCCAGCAAAACGGTGAGGGCCTGATGGTCGGTGAATAGGGTAAACTGATGACCCCAAAGGAACACATGCCACTTTTCAATAGACCAGACACACGCCAATGCTTCTCTTTCGCCGGTAGAGTATTTACGTTCGGCTGCAGACAGTGTCCTTGATGCAAAGGCGATGGTTTTCTGCACGCCATGCTGCAACTGAGTCAAAACGGCTCCTATGCCGTAAGCCGAAGCATCTACCGCCACCATGGTTTGGCAACCAGGGATAAAGTGGCTTAACGTTGGGGAAGTCGCTATAGCTTGCTTGACATTTTCAAATGCTGTTTGTTGTTCTTCGTTCCAAACGAAATGTTGATTTTGCCTGGTTATCTTTCTTAATGGTTCCACCATTGTCGAATAGCTTTTGACAAATCTTAGGTAGAAGGAAGACATACCAAGAAATGTTCTCAAGGTTGGGAGGTCATGAGGCGGTGGAGCCTTTGCAATAGCTTCTAGGTTTTTGGGGCTAGGTCTGACCCCCTGACTATTGATTTGATGACCAAGGAATTCGGTTTCTGGCTGGGACAAGATGACTTTGCTGATCTCAACCCGCATGTCGTAATCTTGCAGACGGCGCAAGACTTGGTGTAGACGTTCGTCGTGTTCGTCTTGATGTTTCCCACAGATGAGGATATCATCTTGATAAACCAATACACCTGGAATCCCAGCTAATACGATCTGTATCATTCTTTGAAAAGCGGATGCTGATGATTTGAGGCCCATTGGCAGCCTTTTATACTGATACAAGCCTTCTTCGGTAATGAACGCGGTAAGTTTTCTACTGTCCGGATGAAGTTGTAGCTGGAAATAAGCTTTACTAAGGTCAAGCTTGGAGAATACTTTACCTTCTTTTAGCGTGGTCAGTGATTCCGTTATGTTTGGCAGTGGAAATTTGTCTGCGGTTATGACTTCGTTTAATGATCTCAAATCACAGCATACCCGGATTTTACCATTTGGCTTGACGACCGCGACCAATGGGTGTGTCCAATCTGACGCTTCAATCTTCTCAATAACTCCATCTTCTTCCAGTTTCTTGAGTTCTTCTTTAACTTTATCCTTGAGGCTGAGTGGAACACGTCGAAGCTTGTGCTGTTTAGGTATTGCATTTTCTTTAAGTTGTATTCGATGAGAAAAGCCTTTTATTTCCCTAATGATGCCTTGAAGAGTTGAGGGTAGGTGTTTTGCAAATCGGTGGGACTTATCTTATTTACTGTGAGAGATGAACCAGTGATGTTGAGGGACAGTTCCTTGATCAGGTCCGTACCAATTAGGGTGTGGTTTCCATCTACCACGGTAAAACTGGCTACGGTAGTATTCGTTTTATGGCTCACCTTGACATGAAACATTCCATGAACTTTAAGTGGGCTGTTGGTGTACGATAACAATTTTGCAGTTGTTGGCTGCAGAGGTATGCAGGAATAGTGCTGTTGATATTCCCACATAGGCATTAAGGAGATAGGAGACCCAGTGTCAACTTGGTACCGTCGCTGAATAGAGATATCTTTGATATAGGCGGTCAGGTTGCAGTAAATGGCATTGTGTTGTGGTCCGATCTTAAGAATGTGGACCTGCTGATCAGGACTGGGATTTGTTGTGATGTCATCTTGTTCAACCAAATGAACTCTCCTCCCGGGATTCTGATGCAAAGGTTTCGACTTGCATACGATCTCGTAGTGACCGATCTTTGAGCAAAACCGGCATTTAGCAGATTTCGCAGGACAAGATTGTGGCGAGGCCCGGTGGTCTTTTCCGCAACGCATGCAGAAAGATTGACGTCGGCTCCCTGATCTTTGTGAGGGACCAGCATGGGTAGATTGATATGACTGGCGTGGGTGAAATTGGAAGGTTTGATTTGGCTGTCGTCTCTGATGGACTCTGTTGATAGTTGAGGGAGTTGTTGTTGACATCATTTTTTTGATATCATTGGACGCTCTTTCAAATTGTCGGGTGAGTTGAAGTGTCTTTTCAAGGGTGAGGTTTTGTTCCATTAATAAGCGCTCCCTTGTCTTGATGTTGTGAATGCCTTCGAGCAGTTGATCACGAACCATGTCGTTCTGTAGAGCTCCAAAGTTGCAATGCTTGACTAATGCGCAGAGTTCATTATAGTAACTGTCAATGGTTTCTGCAGAACCTTGCTTTCGCTGTCGAAATGAATGACGTGCAGCCACGACATTCATTTTTGGCGAAAAGTGGTCTTCGAGGGTCTGCAAGAGTTCATCATAAGTTCTGTCACGAGGGTTATTGTCCTCATCAGGTGGGGCGGGAGGAAGGGCCAAATAGATTCTGTGTCCTTCCGATCCCAAACAGGTAAGGAGGACGGCAGCCTTTCGGGCATCGGCGAACTCATTAGCGCCCGTAGCAATCATGTAAGTCAAAAATCTGTGTTTCCATTGGGTCCATGGCAGTGGTGGACTGCCGGGGTGTTCAAGAAACGGTGGGGGAGGATGAAGATGTTCCATTGCTGATTAAGACCTCGTCGCCAACTAATGTAGCAACTACTTCACGCTAAGCTATACTTGCAACATATTCATAGCTACCAGGTAGTGGTCGGATTCGGATTCTTCAGTATTCGGTGTCTTGCCTGGCAGTGGGAATCTTGATAGCTATACTTGCAACATATGATTATCCAATGTTCAACGTAGAGTAGCAAAACTCATTATTTCAACTTTAAACTTTAAGCTTCATATGCCACAAAGATCAAGCGTGTTGGGCTTTTTGCGAAATAAGTCAAATCATAACATTATTTATGAAAGCTGATTCATTTATGATGCAAAATCAATGGGGTCTGTTCTGTACTAGCAAACACTTAATTTTTAATTTTCGTGACTTTCGTAAATTTGGTTTTAGTGACAGACATTCTGTTATTCCTGACTGGCAGTCCGTTAATATTGTTGATTTATAATGGCAATGAAGTCCCGGCATTGATATCAGTGAAAACACTCGATTCAAAACAATGGATAATGTTATTTTAGTTTCAAATTTCATAATTGATCAAGCTAATTGTTCTTGCAATTTAGCTGACTTTCTGAACTTGTATTTTGTATATACACTTTGCACAAGTTTGTACACTTTTGTACATTAACTGAATACTAAATAAGTTAAGTGAATACTACAAATGGAAACCCATAGTTCAGTACTAATTAGTTGTGTCGGGCCTTCCGTTTATGTCGGTATAAACAAACAATATTAACGGACTGTCAGTCAGGAATGACACTTTATCTGTCACTAAAACCAGGAAAATTAAAAATTAAGTGTTTGCTAGTACAGAACAGACCCCATTGATTTTGCATCATAAATGAATCAGCTTTCATAAATAATGTTATTATTTGACTTATTTCGCAAAAAGCCCAGGGGCCTATTTCATTGCTACATTGTAACTACAATGTAACAATGTAGTTCAAATTCGGTTTCATATACATTCTTACAATGTAATGTAGTTACATTGTATTTTATACATTACAATGTAAGTTACATTACAATGTAGTAGTTCTCATTGTCCGTGTATCAAGTGGCCATTTGATATTTGAGTTCGCCCAAAATCAGAACTCAATCTAAATTTATTGATTTTTGATTTTTATTCCAGTAACAAAACAAATAAACAGACTCCGCAGTTTTGATTTTTGATATTTTGCAGCTTTCAAAATCAAAAATCAAGCTGTATTCTCATTAGCTGGTACTGCTCAACTCTTACTGGCTATTTTAAATGTCACGTGATTTCGATAAGTCCTAATGCTGCATGCTGATTGGCTCAGATTTATTGCGAAAATAGCGTTCTTATTAGCTATTTTAAAAATCACGGTATTTTGTGTCGAACTGCTGTGTGTTATTGAAGTTGCTTCCGCACTGCTGCATTATAACGAACTGTATAAATGGAATTATGAATTATGAAACTAAAAAATCTGAAGTATTATCTAAAAAGCAAAAACTAATCACAAAGCTTTTTTACAATATTTTATAAGTGTCTTAGAAGTATGCTAATAAACAAATTTTTCTGGGCCTGTTTTGATTACTACATTATCCCAACAGCCCGTTCTTGGGGTAGCCATTTTCCAGGCAAAATCTTAAAATAAAACAATCAAACTGTGACCTCTGTTTACGACGTTGCTGGAACCAGGAGTTTCGGAGGGTTGAAAGGTCTTTAATGTTTCAAGAGGTTGCGTCATGAACTGAGTAACGTGAAGGACACACGGATCGGTTTTTTGACCAAAAAAACCGTAAAAACTCCGGATTCTGGGGGGGGGGTGAGCTCCAAGTCTGGGGGGTGAAAGCCCAGAAGCTTATCTTGTTGAAATTGTTTCGGAAAGCTACGCAACTTTGCATACAGAGCTGGATTGTTTGATTTTAATACATTACTCGGAAATAGTTGTCCATGAAAGGGCAGTTGGCATAATATATTAGTAATCGAAGCAGGCACAGAAAGCTGTCAACAAAGAAACACTTCATTGGTGATAACTAAAAAGCAGTCTGGAATATGTCTATATTGGCAATCGTAAAGATATAGAGAAATGTTAAAGCTTACAGCCAGTTTCGTGATTTAGAGTTAATTTACTATATAATCACATATTTGCATAGAAATAAAATAGAAATAGAAACATAAAATTAAATATTGTTTTTGGTTAAGATTTTGCATTCCATTTTCTAGTCCTTAAATTATCCGTAATTCTGCTTCCTAAATTTATTTTCCGCTTGATACTCCTATTAAGACGTTTTTCCACCTTTTAGACCCGCTTTCCGTTTTCGCATTCACTTTTTAAACCTTTTCCCCCTCTCATTTGCGTTTTTGTAAGTTGATTCCGTTTTTGCTTCATAAGCTTGTCCGAAAAATGGTTTTCATGACTTTTAAATGTCTCGGTTTACCACCATTGATTGTTTTGATATGAGTCCGCTTTTTATACTGTATGTCAGCTTTTCCCCGATTAGCAAATCAATGCAGTCCACATTTTATAGCATTCTCTGAGAGTCCGTAACAAGTCCGCTTTTTATACCTTTTTGCTCGGTCCGTTTCCAGTCCTTTTCCGCTTTTTGTACTGGACCTTTAAAATAGCTAATAAGAGCGCTATTTTCGCAATAAATCTGAGCCAATCAGCATGCAGCATTAGGACTTATCAAAATCACGTGACATTAAAAATAGCCAGTAAGAGTTGAGCAGTACCAGCCAATCAGAATACAGCTTGATTTTTGATTTTGAAAGCTGCAAAATATCAAAAATCAAAACTGCGCAGTCTGTTTATTTGTTTTGTTACTGGAATAAAAATCAAAAATCAACAAATTTAGATTGAGTTTTGATTTTGGGCGAACTCAAATATCAAATGGCCACTTGATACACGGACATCTCATAGTGTTTTGAATAGGCTAGAAATGTAGCTACATTGTAGTTACATTACCTTAGTTTCATAAAAGTATTTTAGGTATTTTACATTACATTTTCAGACCAAATGTAACTACATTTTTGACTGTGGTCAAGACCACGATAAAGTGGGCTTTTCTCGTTAAAATCATTTATAAAAGATATTTTTAACCTACGAAGGAACCTTAAGATTGTGAAGAAGACATTAGAAATCTTTACTTTATGCAAAATGACGCTTTATTAGAAAATCCAAACTCTCTAAAACTTTGTAACATTTTCAAAAACTTCGATACTTTTATTACCACGTACGTATTTATTAATTTATCTACTTTCTCATTCTTCGTTGTGTGTATTAGTACCTATAATATTTAATTTAAAATATGCAGCTTTTGTAAATAATCCATTAAGTCCACAATAGCTATTGTGAACAAAAAATGTATTTCCAATGTAAATTACATTGTAGTTACAATGTAAATTACATAATAACTACAAGTTACAATGTAATTACATTGTAGCCACACAAATGTAAAACGAGATAAAATGACGTCAAAAGGGATTCCCCAAATGTAATGTAGCTACATTACATTGTAAAAAGTACATTTGTTTTATGAAACCCAAAAATGTAGCAAATGGAATGTAGCTACATTTTAATGTAGTAAATGTAATGTATCTAGTGTAGTTTTATGAAATAGGCCCCAGCACGCTTAATCTTTTCGCGAAAAGACCGGGCTGGTAGCAGAAATGAGCATAGTTTAAACTAATTTCTCAATGTGACCGAGCACTTCGCGAAAAAACCGAAATTGTTGGTCTTTTCGCGAAAAGACCAATTTCGCAAAAAGACCACGACATGTGCATGCTATTGAACAGGGTATTCGATTGCTTTGACACCGGCAAAATGACAGCAGCCTTCCAAACATTCATTGTGGCAGAAAGAAACATTTTTTATCGGCGAACCCGTCCACCAGACCGGAAAAACCATCTTTTACGTTTTTTCGGAACCGGTTACGACAATTGACAATAGACAATACATCATGCAATTTTGCTGCAAACCGGACAATCTTTTGTATTCAGACTAATGTCGACTCGAGGACTTCTAAAATCTAATCAGGGATACTGTACGACAAACCCATCTAGCCGTACAGCTTTTGTAACCTAGACATCCGGTTATCGGACATGGGCCGGATATATACGACCCGAGTTTCGGAAATGTTTTGGGCCAAGGACCAATATACTAGAGTACGAGTTATTTAGCATTTTCCTACCGAATCTGAAGCGTTTTCACCGTTTGTGGGTTTCCGGGTATCAGTTGACTGCGGGCCGCGGGTCGGGGCAGGTACCATCTTGAGGGTAGCGGGGCGGGGCGGGGCGAGGCGCTAAAATGGTACCCGCTTCCAACTCTAAGCATGCGTCCCGTTAGAATTCCATTGTGTTCGTATAAGAATCTTTGCGTTCAGGCGTAAAACTGGAAAAAACCAGAAGAGCAAGGGTTGTCTAGCTAACCATTACCCCCACTTGTCAATAACGACTAGAATGGCGGATGCCAATATTTTGGGAAAACTTTTTTGACTCGACATTTAGCCCTTGGCCCCACTGGAACGATTTCTTTAAACTGTACTATATGACATACTTCTGTGTACACTAATACAACCAAGAAATGGTAATGGGAAGAGCAAGACAACGAAATAACAATAGTGTGGCAAAAAATAAAGCGAAATAGAACTAACACTTAACTTTTATAATACGAAGCTGTATTTCGAATAACAGCACTACCAGTTTCGCGACAGTACTGTAAACTCTTACATTACAACGCCAACCCTAAAAAGAAGTTTTTCTCTGCACTGGCTTTCCATCATGTCAATGATTCTGCGCACTTGCAAGTATGCTACACTTTGCTCACTTTTGTACATTGTGCAAGTTTGCTCTAATCTATTGAAAAAAGTTTAATACAATAAAATGGCAAGTTGGGGGGGGTCGTTTCTTTCTCTCTCCCTCTCTCTCTAAAGTTATCCGCTGATCTCGCTAGATCAACGTCCAACACTGGTTTTAGACTTTCAATCTCCCAGTTACACAAACACATCCACAGGGGCCATAATTATCTGATGCACTGATAAACTCGATTGAAATAAGACCAGGCCTCTAGTCTAACGACATCTAATTCCATATGGTTTATGCTTTATGTAATGAAGACAATTAGCATACAATTAACGTAAATTAAATTAACACTTAGGTTGGTACAACAGGAACACTGGTCACAACAATATACATTTACAAAAGCAGTCAATGACACGTTTTGTCGGTCCTCAGGTTTTCATTAAACTTCTTTCAAAATCTCGGCTTGTATGAACACTCAACACCCACTTCAAATGCCATTGGTCAAACTCACAATTCAAAGCTACCTTATTGATCCTGATATCCGAGCGTGATAAGCAATCCGACTGACAGGTCCGCCGGCAAGTGAAAAAGAAAATCCGCCGGCAAGTGAAAAAGAAAAATAGAAAAGAAAAATAGGAATAGCGGTAGAGTCAAACTGGTAAAGAAACAGATTGTGGCTAGCAGCCCCCTCAAAATCTGTAAACACCGGTCAAACACAGAGCACAAGTAAGATCCAAGATACACAAGCCTCCCCTTCACTGGGCCCTCGGTCAAAAAACAAGACAAGCATTCAACGGCTGAAGCAAGTGAGTTCACAACTGTTCGACGAAGCGAGAGAGCAAAAGCGAGTGAAATCACAACCGTTTCTCAGGCCACGACCGAATTTCAAATTTTAGAAATTAACGAGTTTGAGGAAGACCAGTGTGTGTGTGTGTGTGTGCGCGCGCGCGTGTGTGTGTGTGTGTGTGTGTGGTCTGTGTGTGTGTGCGCGTGTGTGCGTGTGTGTGTGGTCTGTGTATGTGTGTGTGTGTGTGTGCGTGTGCGTGTGTGTGTGTGGTCTGTGTGTGTGTGTGTGCGTGTGTGTGTGTTTGTGTGTCTGTGTGCGTGGGTGTGTGTTTGTGTGTCTGTGTGCGTGTGTGTGTGTGTTTGTGTGTGTGTGTTTGTGTGTGTGTGTGTGTGTGTTTGTGTGTGTGTGTGTGCGTGTGTGTGTGTGGTCTGTGTGTGTGTGTGCGTGTGTGCGTGTGTGTGTGTTTGTGTGTGTGTGTGTTTGTGTGTGTGTGTGTGTGTGTGTGTGTGTGTGTGTGTGTGTGTGTGTGTGTGTGTGTGTGTGTGTGTGTGTGTGTGTGTGTGTGTGTGTGAATCGTCGTACGTTATGGCCTATAAACCAGCTCAAGGGGTGAAGGAGGCTCCCAAAAATCCCAAACTTTGATGCATTAACCACATTTAGTTTCCTGAGGAGATGAGTCACTACATTTTGATCTTTCTTGATCTCAAACTCATGAATTTCTAAGTGGACTTTCTTTTTAAACTTGCATTTCTACAACCACGAAAAATTCGCAATTTCGGTTCTGTTAACAGCTTCAAAACAGATACCGCAGAAATGGAGACTACAGTCAAACCAGCAAAACTAAACTTATTCAACATAAAAATTGTACAATTCCAGCAGATTCTCAGTTCATTCCTAGCTAACATAATTATGGAGATGAAATTCAATCACAGGTCAAAGATAAACCTTCTCGAAGAATATTAATTTAGTCACAAAAACAAACTACTGGATCAATCACAAAACGATGCATTCGTTTCCAAAATAAATTATTCAATTAGGTCATTAAACAAATTAAGTCACAAAACAATACAAAAGTATTCATTGACTGCACACAGTGTATTCGGTGCTCAATTAAATCAATCCTTCATTCTAGCTTCAAGTTTAGCTTCATATTAACCCATACCTAACATTTCAAAAACTCTTGCCTCCACACTTTCCACCAGAGATGGAACCGGGTCACCGGGTCAAGAGCTTCGACCTGGTCTTGACCAGGTTTTATGAATTTGCCTCAAATATTTGAAATTTTTGGCTTGCTAAGCTAAAGTTTTAGCTAAAATTTTTGTTCTATGACCAATATTAATTTGCTTTTTTTTCTTATATTTTAGTCATGAGCACTTTCGCAGCTTGAGGTTACGTGAATCTGTCTGTCTCTGGCAGATTATTGTTTAGCTATATCGGTTTCATGAGTAAAGCATATATTTAGTATTTTACATGGTTTTCTGTTATTTTCGCAACCAAGGTACATAAATGTTGAAGATAAGCAAAATTTAATTTAATATAACGCAATACATAATAAAACCCAAATTTTTAAAATACTCCGTGTTTTTGGACAAGCACTCATATATATTACACCCTGCAAAATTATTGGTCTTGCCAACTCATTTCTGGATAAATTTAGAAAATGCTAGAGTTACTGTTAAATATATACATTTTAAAAACCTAGAGCAAACATAGTTCTTAGGCAAAATAAAAAATTTGCAAATTTTGGAATTTTCCGGAAAACTGGATCACCGGGTCAGGGACCAACCGGGTCACCGGGTCACCAGGTCACGCCTAAGTGACCCGGTTCTATCGCTGCTCTCCACCACAGGAAATGTGGTAGCCGTTAACTACTGGGGAAATATATTAGACAGAACAAACAAGGAAACAAACATGGTATCGATAAGTCGATATAGTGTACATAGTATGGCAAAACTCAAATTAGAGCTCCAACCTAGACAACTATGCAATACAAATATCATAACACAAACAATACACAATGTCCACTAAAGGTAGTTCAGAATAAATCATTTTGTCGACGGAAGTAGTAGTGGTGGTGATCAAAAGTCTTCCGTTAGAGTTCATCCAATTGCAGGAGCAGAGGGAGCAGTACATCGACAGCGGGAGATAGCCGGAGAGGGACGGTCAGGGCTCCAGGCTGCACGTAGAGCAGCAATAGCATTTGGTGGCGGCCGGTTGCAGTTTTCATCGACTGAGGGTAAGAGGTGAGTGCATGTTTGGGGTGGTCGGCGGGTGAGGATCCACTCTGAGACAGTGAAGACAGTTCTGGGGGGAGCGATCACCGAGGCGTTAGGAGTGCCGTCCGTTAGGGAAGTCAGCAGGCGCCGACATGGGCCCACCCCCGCGGGCCAGACTTCAATTCAGGAAGGAAGCCGATGGAGAATCGGCTGTAGACGGTTCTGGTGAGGGATAGCAGGATCAGGATTGAAACATGTGAAGAGAAGAGTCTGGTTCGGTGACGAATCGAAGCCTAGAAATAGAACCATGAGCGGAATAAGTTAATAAGTTCGAATCTCATCGTCTATTATCCATCTAAATCATAGTGAATTCAATAATGTAGCTCAAGTCAAGATCGATAATTCTCCGATAAAATTCACGTTCCAACTACAAAGCAGTGATAGTGAGTTCGTCATTCTATTAAGCAATTCTATTCCGTTTAATCACATAACGACTCAAAGTAAGCATCATTTTGGCCTATATGACACTCTACTATCATGGCGGGATCTGGCGTTTCATTCATTCCCTTCCAAAAATACTTCTAATTCTAGGTGCAGCGTGGCATCAAGCAAACGAATTTCAATATTAGTAAACGCTGAACACAAAATGGGTTAAACTTAGTGACAGAAATAGGATAGTAAAGGCCCAGATTCCAAATCCATTCATCCAAGACCTGCAGAAAAGAGACTGAAAAGCTGAAATATGCACTAGCTCTGGGACAAAAAGAATAACTACAACCCAAGTTTATGCTTGTTAGTTTATTGTTATCAGTTTTAGGTCTTGATCTTTCTGATTCAACGTTCTATTCAATCTTCGAGTGCGCGGTCATGGATCAACTTTTAGATTAAACTTCAAAAGATGCGATCAACTAGGAAAACAGTACAGCAGCAAGCAACAGAAAATAGAAACAGTGTGGTGTCTGGTATGGTGCTTTGTGTGAAAGCAAACTAATTGCGGGAACAGGGAGTCTTAGGTTCGGTTATAAGGTATTACGTAACATCAAGGGGAATGGGGATGCTTAAACTGCTGCCAAACCAGGCGTTAACGTGCAACTGAATACAAATACTGAAGCAAAACACATACAGCAGCTGAATACTGAAAATATCTCTGAAAACTTATATGTTCATTCTAGCCTGCCTAACATTAATCAGAGGCACTGGCTGAGACCCTGAACAGTGACTATTCCAAAAGATAAGTTATTAATGTTTTCACAAGTTTTTCATTTGTTAAAATTAATCATTGAGCTAATTGTTATTAATTAATTATTATCCGATGATCAAATCTCCCGTAACGTAACTAAAAGTCAAAAAGAAGATTTAAAGTTAACAATTAATAATAAATTAATAATAAAAATACTAATAAGAACAAGAGATCTACGCAACAAATTAGGCTGATCAGATTGGGAGAATGCACTAATCTGCACTAATCGGCCGCAAACATGAAATTTTAGATCCTACGGATCCGTCAATGAAATTGAACAATCTCAGACTTTCAAGCAAGAATTTTGCAGCTCAAAGTAACAGGAAATTGATTATTGTAGGAATGGCACCGCGGTGCCTAAACATCCGCCCTTAATTGAATTTGTACTTATCCGAGATTTTCAAGGAGTTAGCCGCTCAAGGGGGGAAACCCCTTTGAATGGAGCTGACGGGTGGTCAGGATCCAGTGAGTGTATCGTCACCACTTCTGCTCCGGCAGTAGCCTTGCCTATGCCTCGGGTAATTGCGATATGCAATTATTCAGTGCCATACCGTGGACCCAGCGCAAAATTTGCTATGGCCCTACCCCTCATCGCGAAAGCAACTGGGGTGTGGCACTAAGGGAAAAACATTAATCAGTATTTTTGTTTCATCGAGCAACTAAGGACACTTAACAAGCAGTAACGCTAAAATCTAACTTCCCTCTCAAACTCTGTAAAGAAAACTCCATTTAATGATCTTCCGCCTAAACATCAAAAAGTATCAGCTAGCATACAACACAAACTTAAAATTGGTGAGAGCCTATGTTGGCATGCATGGGTATGTGAGAACGTTGAAGTGCATGCAAAAAACTAAAGGAGGGAGCTGGCGCTCATACAAATTCACAACACATTTCATTTACTACCACAAATACGATTTGAACAACGAAAGCTGGACGGAATGTGGGAAAATAGGTCACATGCTGCCTTTGCAAGCTGGCCTTAGCGAGGAAAGACTCAAATGAAGGGTGAGGGGAGCGGGGAAGAAATGAAAAGGTCCCTCGTAAAATAATAACTTAAACCGCAGAAAAACACAACACAAAACTTTACTCATTGGAATTACCTCCGGCCCCAGGATGGAGATGGGCTGCCGGGAAACAAAAATTTCTGTATTAACGGTGGGTGAGGTGTAGACCCAAACCTCGTAGCGGGACTTCCACAGCTTGGGGAGAAAGGTTACGCGCTCCCGCTCCGGTCCATTGGCATCCACAGTCTCCGTCGCGGTGATGGCGGACAGTAGTAGCGCTGCAGAATGAGGGCCACACCCTGAACAGACTGCTGGGGGATGGATGGACGTGTCCCACAAACGGCAGTCTGTGGACATGGCATCGTAATCCGGGTCAATCTCAATCACATCCGATGACACAGAACTGAACTCCGACTGGTTATCATTCTGGTCCACCCACAGATACGCGTAATTGTTGAGGAGGGATTAGGACATGTTTCTAAATTCCCTACTCAACATAAATAAAGCTGCTAAACTAAGCTTAAGTAATCTGTAAGCGCACTGAACTCCAGGAAAACTTAATATATTTGGACAACAAGCAAAAGACTTGTGCAAAATTTATTGTGTCTTGTGCAGAATCTTCTAGAACTGCTACCTGTTACTGTAGGTAACAATGGGCCTGCTGAGAGTTTATTCTTTACCTATAATTGTTACTTCTTATTTCTGCAGTACTTTAGAACAACCGGGTGAACCGGCTGATGGCCGGCCGGCGGCTAGACAAGTGTATGTCTTGAGCGCCGACGTCGACTGAACGGCCAGAGTCAACCGGGTCGGCCTCCGCTTCAAACGTCGCCCCACAGGCCGCTCACTAATTCTATAATACATCACTGCACTGCACTCATTGAAGAGGCCAATCCCACTCTTGACCAAATGCATTCCTAGACTGGCACAATAGTATATGAAACAGCAAGTTAGCAAGCAATAAAATGCACGCTAAACAAAGTCACAGTTTGAGCACTAAAAAAACGAAACCAAAAATAAAATAGACAAGAGAACCCCTAAAAGGGGTGCGATTCTGCAACTGAGCACGAGACTATAGACTGTAGGGACGTGTTCTGAAAGCAGCTGTGATACGGAATTTTGCAATTTCGCAATGATTTACGTCGCGACTGGAAAAGCTTTTGTGGGATTCATTGACCCAATCGTATGTCGCGTGTTGCGACAAAGCTCTCAGGTTTATAATAGTTAAGAGTGACAAACTACCGCATGTCGCAAGGAGCTGAAAACGCTTTGCCGACCTTTGCCACATATCGCGTGCCTCAATTCAAGCTTTCCAAATGCGACTCAAATTGCGACTTCATTATTGCAACCAGTCAGCACAGTAGCTAAAGTGAACTAATGTCAGTATTGTCAAACCTAATTTGCATAAACACGAAGATTATCCAAAGAATGAAGTCTTATTCCATATTTGAAAGGGGGGCATTGAAAACATCAACACAACGTAATTGTTTAAAGGGGAAGTCAATTATAACAATGATAATTTGGCCCCAAATATTCGTTAGTAGACACAGTTGACCGTGTCAAAACACAGCATCAATCCAGTCAAAAAACTAGAATAGTAATTAACTAAAACTAAAAAGAAATTACCAGGATTCGCTAAGCCCCCTTCGGTTAACAAAAGGAGTACGTCACTATACGAGAGCAGTGGTGAAGATAGGCTATAATTGAACAGAAAAGCTCTCTCACAGTGCAAATCATATCTATTTTCCGTGTAAATAGTTCTGCCTCCAGGGGCCCGTTGCATAAAAGGCATTACTAATAAATTATTAGTTATTAGTTGATTAGTGTAGCAGTTTGATTGAAAATAGCTAAAGTTGTGGAAGACCCTGAGGGATATTCTATATGTCGTTTTGTAGTTTTTGAGATGCTTTAACGAACTATGTATTAGAAATCGGTGTAAAATTGAAATTTGCACTAAGCCAAAGGAAAAACCTTAAAAAATCGCGTTTTCTCTGATATTTGTCATCAAAACTATTGAGTTGGAAAAAATTATTGAAAGTTTTGGCCATTTTTGAATTAATCGCTTCATTATCTACAAAATAATATCGAAAACACCAAAATTTGTTGGTTCAATTAATAGCTTTGCTTATTAATGCTGCTGAAGTAATCAACTAATCACTAATAATTTATTAGTAATACCTTTTATGCAACGGGCCCCAGGCAGAACAAAAACTCGACAGTGCTATTTTCAATAAATAAATAGTCTTTAAATTTTTTAAGATTTTAGTTTTCGGACCACTACTCATGTCAAGACTATGAAACCTGAACGGTAACGTTTATTAATCCAGGAAAGCGAAAGACATATTCGAACTAATTTGCATAAAATTTATCTTCACTGAATTTTGAAAGACTGACATACGTGCGCAATGTGTATTTCATAGGAAGCGACATGAAAAACATGGCATAAAATGTATTTCAAAATCGATAATAGAAACCCGATGATCTGTAAGCGCCGTGTACACCAGGAAAACTTAAAATGTTAGGGTAAATATCAGAATCCCTCCCATCCCCATCCCCTACCATACGCATGCGAAAATCAGATCAGACGGCAAATACGGGGACAATTGGACAACAAGTTCGCGGAAGGCGCTCACAGAATCATTTGCCAATTATTTAAACTCCAGGCCAAGGGGCCATCCAATCAACTGTTGAAGCGAAATCACATTCACAGAGTGTTCGTTATGTCACTGACAACGACAGATACCACCACCATATGACGACACAGACAAACTACAATGCAGTTTCGGTGGTAAGCGCGACTACGAACTTCATGACTTACAGGAAAATCGTTACTACTAGACTTCTAGACTATACTACTGCTAAACTACTACTAGACTACTAGACTTAGACTACTTGAATATTTACGTGTGTACACCTGGCACTCCCACTGAATGAGCCAACGCCAAAACCGATTGAGCCAGACTTGCTATGCAGTACTGTGATTGAGCCAAGCAAATTTAGGATTGAGCCACCTTTTATTCATCAGTAAAACACATTTTATTATGGGTGTGCTAAATGTCACTTTATCACTCCCATGATTGATCCATACCTCGAAAATTTGTGAGGAAATTGTACATAAAGGCTACTGATTGAGCCACCAATTTATTTGGCCCTGATTATTTCCGCACACAAATAATTTCAATGATAAACTTCAAAATTATTGTTTATTTATTACCGGTCAATGCAATGTAAAGCTAGCTAACTCCAGGCTTTCTAAGCTTAATTCAAATTTTTATCAGTGATGGAAGGAATTGCCTGAATTGGCAATGGCATAGAATTTTAGCAACAAAGCGGTGAATGCTGCTAGTTTTTATTATTAATTGGAGCTTTGCTGTGAATGATAGGTGTAACGGAGATTTGGATTGGGAAGCAACCCCCCGTCGATCAATCCCCCAAAATTTAGCAGAATACATCCTCCCCAGAGTTTTTCGCCCCCTTCCATTCCGACTTCCGCGTCCGCCCCCCCCCCGGAACTTCCCTCCGGCTACCCCCTCCCCAGTGCTTTTTGGAACCAAAGCGTTTGCTAAATTTTAATAAATAAATTGTCCTTTAAATTTTAGCTTTAAATCGCTTGTGTACAATATGTATATACCAAGAAAAAACAAGCCCTGTTTGACGAAAAAGGCGCTAAGATACAGAAATTTTTGTGTTAAGCTATTTTTGGAAATTTGTGAGGTCGGAGTTTGGGGGCAGTAGCCAGTACGTACCCCTAACAATGTGTTGGGGGGGGACCCACACCAAAATGACAAATTTTGGCGACCCCCCCCAGATTCTCAGATTTTTGCTATCCCCCCCAGATTTTTGGCCAAAAAGTGGCCAAAAATGGCATAAAATCGAAAATTTAGGGGGTCCCCCATCCTCCGTCGGGAATCCCCCTCCAGCTGTTTTGCCCAGCCACACCTATGCCCCCACCCTAGCCAAAATATTCGGTGAAGGTGAAACTATGGAAAGGGCATCCCTCTCCCACCCCAAATCTCCGATGCTCCTGCGCTAACAGCTATATGAATGATTCGCCTTATATTCCTATATTTCGGTCGTCCGGCAGGACCACTTACTATTCTCAGCATTTTAAGATTTAAAAACCCTATTTGCATTTTAATGCTGATTTTTTCGTATTGGAGGAAACTGTGGTTTGCACTCTGGAAAAAGGTTGGATTTTTAAGATTCCAACCCTTTTCCAAACCAGAACTCAGTTCCTCTGGCCATTTTTGGATTTGAACGAAACATGGGAACCCACAGGATTTTCATGCTGGATTTTCATCATCGAATTTCATTGGGTAAGTAGAAGTCGTTTTGGAGTAATTTTTGGTGACTGACTTTTGGTGAAATGATGTGACAGTATATAGAGGAGCGCGAGAGCGCTCCACTATAATGGGTGTAAAAGGCTCAGCGCGGCCATTAGAGACCCGTTCGCGCGCCGTGCCAGCTAAATACTAACTCAACAAAACTAGACAAATTTTTTATCGTTGGAATTTGCACGACGAGTATATATATATATATATATATATATATATATATATATATATATATATATATATATATATATATATATATATATATATATATATATATATATATATATATATATATATATATACTACAAATCGCTTAAAGTTTTGGTCAAAATTTCCAACTTTGAAATTTTCGCTACCAGACAAGTTAAGTCCGTTTTTCTCCGTTGTAAGTCACGCTCGGAAAAGTGAATTTTTTGACTTAATGATAGAATTATCTGGGCATTTTCCGCAGGTGAAGTTTCGTTTTTCTGTTATGCAGCAACCATAAAACGCTGGCTGTAGACTTACTGTAAACGGTAAAACATGTTAAATTGGGTTTGTAGATTGCATTGCAACATTGCAACTAGGGATGGGCGCGGAAAAAAGGACTGGAAAACAGTATTTTTCCGTTTTTTTCCGATGTGGTGGAAAAAAATGAAAAAATATTCCTATTGTTATTTTAACGTTTTTACAGCGGAATATAATGTTTTCTGAACTTTTCCTGCGATTTCGCACTATTTACAACGTTTTCCGTGGGTCATAGTAGGTGGGGGTATGCTAAATCTGACCTAATTGTGTTTGGGTTTTTTCGAAGCATCGGAAAAAATGGAAAAATATTCGAGACATGTTCTGAAAGTTAATTTATGAAATCAGAACATTAAGAAAATGTCAAAAACACATTTTAATGAATTAATATGACAATATCCATGAATTTGAGCTAATTCTGGGATTTAAGATTTTTTGCCACGGAATGTGTATATATGGTTGCGTAACTCGGGTAGACTTAGCAATTCCATGTCTAACAGTGGAATATTCAGCCAAAACCTTTTAAAACGTCTGGTATTCTTTAAGGCCGGTTCACACTAGGGCACAAGCACAAGCACAGGCACAAGCACAAGAACAAGCACAAGCACAAGCACAGGCACAAGATGAAAACGTTCACACTAGGGCACAAGCATAGCCAATAGAATTTGAAATTCAGCATGGCCACGCCTTCTGTGCATAGTGCAAAACAATTTTCATTGGCTGCAGGCGTTGTGCTTGTGCAAAAAGTTAAACTGAATTCAACTCTGCGTTGTGCTTGTGCTTGTGCTTGTGCTTGTGCTTGTGCCAGTTTTATATAGTGTGAACCGGTTGTGCTTGTGCCTGTGCTTGTGCTTGTGCCCTAGTGTGAACCGGGCTTTACTTTACGAGGTGTATTACCTAAGAAAACCACAGACCAGGTCTAGCAGAACAGTCAAGGTATACAGAAGCCACCTGTAGTGTATTCTACAGTATTGTCTGCTGAAAACATTACTTCCTGTAATCAATTCTGAAACCTTTGTAACCGCTTGTGTAAGTGCGCACTACAAGGTGGGGCTATTAAATATGTTGAAAACGGCTTTTATGCATGCAGAAACATGAAATAACACAACATTTAGCACATTGGTGACTTTTGAGGTGACCGGAAAAAAAGGAAAAAAATGGAAAAAAGCCGGAAAAAAGGTTTTTTCCGGCAATCTTTTTTTCCGGAAACAAACCAACCCTGATTGCAACAAATCACTGGTCGGCATGTTCCCGCAGAGTTGGATGTGGACATTTAAAATTTGACCAGATCCGGCCCGTCCTAGCAATTTATTTGTCCATCCAGACCCGGCCCGTGGTCTCTTTCTGTGTTCGGTCCAGACCGGCGGGCGTGAGTACTGTGCCCAGAACTGTCCAGAAAAACTATAAAGACGCACACGAACGCCGCATGCGGATGCGATGGCTAGTCAGACCCCCCCCCCCCGGTAAACATATTTTACCGCCACCCCCGTCACGAAGTCCTGGATCCACCAGTGGGTTTTCCTTCCCATTTCCTGAAATTTTGCAGCGCCGAAGGGACAGGATCCGTCTGAAGAAGGGTGTGAGAACCACCCGAAACCGGTAACGGAAGAAAGGTGAACGTTGTTTTGGGTATTCACGTTTTGGACTGATATTTTATTGATTCCTTTGTATCCCTTGTGGATCCGTGAATTAGCGGCTGTTTTATCGATTATCTTTGAAGCTTCAATTCTTTATGAAAGTGGCTGAAACTTTCCAAAAACATTAAGTTATTTAGTTATTTAATTTAATAATTTAGTTAAGAAAGAACATAAAGACTAGACTTGACTGTTTAGACTTGTTGAGCCAAATCCAAAAAATGTCCCTCGGCCCACATGTCTTTCATATCTTGGCACAAGAAGAAATTTAGGCCGATTCTACAGTTTTGAGAAATCGACTCCGCCTGTCAGATGTCAGCATGTGAGAAAATTTTTGCTATTTTTTCCTAATTTTGCTAGTTTCGTAAGCTCATGTGAACGTACAGATTATAAGCTTTAAAACGATGTACAAAGCTCTTTCCAACTCCCAGAATTGCGAATGTTATATATATTCGAAAAATCACCACAGAAGCACTGCACAAAAGGATACCAGCACCTTAAACCCGAACTCTTTAAAGAACTTTTACGTTTGTCCGTACTTCAAAAATAATGGATTTCTTGTGGCCCCCCACTCCCACCCAGTTATAACGTTTGATTTATGCCCAACAACTTTTTTGCTTATTATGTCGTTAATGTGTTGAAGGTTTAAAAATTCAAAAATTTTAATATTTTAAAAAATTTAAAATTTTACGTCGGTTAAAATTTAAAATTTAAAACCAAGAAGAGGGTAAAAATATTTGTCCCCGATTTTAGTGAAAGCCGGTGTGGGCACTGAGCACAAATACGAAATCCATTCCAAACATAATATGTAAGCATATGCTGAGCTACGTAATGAAAAGCAGAATGGAAAAAAGAATTTCAAATTGTTGTTCATCTGCCCAGAAAAGCATACGTATACATACATGAGTCTGGGATTAAAAAGTTTTTATCCCTTTGGTCCCCCTTATCAACTTAAGGGGGGGGGGGGGGGGGCGATAAACTTTGCCCCGACTTTGTCCGATTGGCCTACTTTTTGGCGAAGTTATAGAGCATGGGTGTGGTCAAGAAAATACTTGGTCGTTGGTTCTTAGCTGCCTTCCAGCCATGTGCAGGCGTCGCGTTTATGTGCCCGACCCCCCTTTTTCGCGACTACCAACATAATTAATTAAAAATCTCTGCTGGCTGCAAAACCCTAGCTCCAAGCTTGTCATTGGCCAATATGATTTGGCACATGTGCCCCTATCTGCGGAAAAATACTAGACGTCTGTATCTTATCTGCATCTGAGGGAATTACTGTTCAAAGTTGAAGTTTCGGCAAAATTTTGAAAATTTTTGGCTGACGAAAGGAATATTTCATTACTGGTGCGAGGAATACGGCTATAATTTGGCATATACAGAGGCACTATAGGCGTACTCATTTGTGCCAAATGGCAAGAAATTCTGCCGGGTGAAAAAATTTTTATGTCAACTTTAGTCTTTAAAAATTAACAAAATCGCCTTTTTTGGGCTATAGTACCCCAGAAATCGAAAAAATCAAATTTTTTGAAATTAAAATTTTTTGAGATATTTGAACTCAACGTGGTTGAAAACACACCCACAAACGATTTCAGCTCGATTAGCGAAGGTTTGCGACTTCTATGGCTGCACAAAGCCTTTACACATGAACCGACAGACTGAAAATGGAGATTTTGGCTATTTTTGAAG
>JASAND010017194.1:0-26416 GCA_030248195.1 Trissonchulus latispiculum | reverse complement strand
CNCCCCCCCCCCCCCCCCCCCCCCCCCCCCCCCCCCCCCCCCCCCCCCCCCCNCCCCCCCCCCCCCCCCCCCCCCCACCCCCCCCCCCCCCCCCCCCCCCCCCCCCCCCCCCCCCCCCCCCCCCCCCCCCCCCCCCCCCCCCCCCCCCCCCCCCCCCCCCCCCCCCCCCCCCCCCCCCCCCCCCCCCCCCCCCCCCCCCCCCCCCCCCCCCCCGCCCCCCCCCCCCCCCCCCCCCCCCCCCCCCCCCCCCCCCCCCCCCCCCGCCCCCCTCCCCCCCCCCCCCCCCCCCCCCCCCCCCCCCCCCCCCCCCCCCCCCCCCCCCCCCCCCCCCCCCCCCCCCCCCCCCCCCCCCCCCCCCCCCCCCCCCCCCCCCCCCCACCCCCCCCCCCCCCCCCCCCCCCCCCCCCCCCCCCCCCCCCCCCCCCCCCCCCCCCCCCCCCCCCCCCCCCCCCCCCCCCCCCCCCCCCCCCCACCCCCCCCCCCCCCCCCCACCCCCACCCCACCCCCCCCTCCCCCCCCCCCCCCCCGCCCCCCCCCACGCCCCCACCCACCCCCCCCCCCCCCCGCCCCCCCCCCCCCCCCGCCCCCCCCCGCCCCCCCCCCCGCCCCCCCCCCCCCCCCCCCCCCCCACCCCCCCCCCCCCCCCCCCACCCCCCCCCCCCCCCCCCCCCCCCCCCCCCCCCCCCCCCCCCCCCCCCCCCCCCCCCCCCGCTGTTGGAAGATCAGGCGTCAAAGATTGCCCCTATGAGGACAGATCGACGCCCTTTGTTTGATTTTACGGCTTGCATAGTTCAGGAAATGATGGATTATTTGATTTCTGCAAAAATGACAAGTTTTCGAGCAAAACAAGAAAATTCGTTGCATATCTCCTGATGAGAATTGCTAGAACGCTGCTTTATGAAGCTCAATGAGATCTTTTCAATGACTTTAGGCATTACTGTATAGCTGCTGCCAAATTTTCAGAAATTGGGAAAACCCGCCCTGATCGGAAATTTAGTCTTTGAAGCGGGATTGCGCGGAGGGTGTTAGAACACTAAATAACGTATTTCGGCAAGTTTCGCCAAAATTTCATCCTGATTTGCGCCGCCAACCAGCAATTTGTGCCTAAAAGGAATCACCACCTTAAGAGAACATGTTCGCTTAAGGTGGTGACTTCCTTTGGTCGAGTAAAGTGTGCACCATTATTACTCATCCATTACTTGGAGTTAAGAAGTCATTTTATATCAAAATTCAGTTTGACATTTTCTCTGTTTAATGCATACCATGAAACTAATGTTTTTCTAAAAATACTTTAAACAAATTTTAAGAAGAAGTATAATTTTCAGATCTTTTGCAGACTCAAGTAAATTTTTTCTAGAGCAGAAAGCAAAAATATGAAGCTCAATGAATCTTTCGAATGACCTTAGTCATAACTGTATAGCTGCTGCCAAACTTCAGAAATTCAAAAAAACCCCCCTGACTGGAAATCTCGAATTATTAAGTCGGGATTGCGCGGAGGGTGTTAGATTAGAACGCTAGAAGAACATATTTCGGAAAGATGTCAAATTCCATTTCAATTTACGCCGCCAAACAACAAACAACAATGTGTCCAAAAGGATCACCACCGTAAGTGGGCCTTCCCTTAAGCGCGAGAATACGGTAGTTTCACTTTCCTTAAAACTTGAAATTTTAAAGGTTTTGAGCTTCGGTTCTGTTTATATTTATATTATTATTTATATTTGTTTATATTATATATTGGCTGAATAAACTCAAATTGGGCATTATGTTAACTCTAAAGGCTGGAAGCCGTTATTTGTAAAGTGAACAGAAACTGAAACTTCGACTGAAACAAATTATTTTACATTGCCGACTGAATTAAACTGAAACTGAAACTGAAAGTAGAATCGGCTACTGAAACATCACTATGGGAATCCACGCATTTTTATTCGGTTCCAAATCACTGACATGTACGTATACAGTAAAGCAAAGTATAAGAATGCATCCCTTCCATTTCAAAGGAAAAACAGGCAGCCTTTTCCTAAGAGGTCTATCATTGAAATTAGTACGTAACAGAACACAGATGTGAGCATCAAAAATTCTTATTATACGATGCGTAAACGGACAATCAAACAAAGGATAAGTCTCAGACGTAACAGTTCAACAAAAATGATCAATGTTCATAAGCAGTTTCACATGTAAATGTAACATAAACGTAAACATAACAGATGTTAATGCCTGTCCAAATAATTGGAGGCTGGTCACCTTTGTCCGAGGGCAATGATTTTTTGGGTGGCCAAATGTTTGACAAAATAGACCAATTATGAAAAAATTTTCCGTCTTCACAGGAGATATTTCCGTTTAAATGTCTATTCTGAGCCTAAATCCAGGCATTTCTGAGAACTTTTTTGTGTTTCTTCATGTAAATCCCCCATTAACAACAAAATACCTGGAATTAGCTGTTAATTAATTAGCATACATAATTATCACATTATTATACGTATACAGCTAAAATTAATGGCAGTGAGACTAAAAGTAACAAGATCGGACACTTTAAGTGATTAGTTAAGTATGGAAAAACTAATATTTTAAGGGGAACAAAATGAAACTATCATGGCCAAAAGTCAACCCAGAGTAAATGCCTTTTCTTTTATACATAATCAAATAACACCACAAATTGGAATACTGGTACAACAAACTTAACAATACATATTATTAGGAAATAAACATTACAAGAGAAAGTTTGAAGCAACAAACACGAAGACACAAGTAAATCTGACTTCATAATTACTTTCGGGCTTTTTTAGGAATAGGCCCCCGAACAGAATCAACCGACTTCTTCTGAGCTGCCTGAACCTTTCTAAAGAACATATGCATCCAGATGACTTCTTTGAAAAAATGATGTCTTTATCTTCAAAAACGTTTTCAACTGCTAAAAATAAAACATTCCACATAATTGTCATAGAAGAAGAAGAATAGTGTATAAATTATAAAGCCTCCTGCCTGTGCCTTTATAAAAACGGGTTATAAAGTGCAGTTAAACAACAAACGTCCTTATCCTGCCTAAGTAAGCGTACCACTTATGTGATTTTTCTACATCTGTTAAAGCTGTCCAAATTCCAAAAGGTTCACGAGCGGTCGATTTTTTTTGGAAATCAATTTTAATTGCAGCAATAGGTACAGCAAATTCTGATCCGAGAACAAGAAGCCTGCCTGACCAGACAAATTTAAAAAGGTATGCACTCTGAAGCAAGAAACTGCTTAACCGCCAGCTTTTTCTGCAGAGTAATAATACATGACAATAAAATAAAAACTCTGAGGGCCTTTTCGCGAATGGGTTAAACGAGTTAAAATTAACTCGCCGAGTTAAAATTTTAACTCTACGCTCATTCGCGAAGAGTTAAAAATTAACTCTTTTAACTCTACTCTTTTCCTGAATGACACGCAAGTTAAAAAGCTGTGATTAAATTTAACTCTACCCTTTCATGAATGGGTTAAATTTAACTCTTTTAACTCATCACGATATTTTACATTGAATTTTAGCCGTTTCAGCACGCGGGTTAAAGAGTTAAAAATCTTCTGCTTTGCATTGTTATTGCCATATTTTACGCACATAAAAGAGCTTTAAATATGAGAAGATAATCCAACCAATGAAAGCGCAACACATAATTTCATTGGATAGTTCAAAATGTTTCAAAATTACTTAAGCTTGCCAATGTTCTGCTGAATTATTTTAATTTAATTAATTTTATTTAATTATTATATATAAAAATACAGCATGTTTAAAACATAAATTGTTCCCTCTATTTTTATTAAGTATTAAGTAGCCTATTTCGTGGCTTTAGTGTAAATAATTCAGCAGAACATTGGCAAGCTTAAGTAATTTTGAAACATTTTGAACTATCCAATGAAATTATGTGTTGCGCTTTCATTGGTTGGATTATCTTCTCATATTTAAAGCTCTTTTACGTGCGTAAAATATGGCAATAACAATGCAAAGCATAGAAGATTTTTAACTCTTTAACCCGCGTGCTGAAACGGGTTAAAATTCAATGTAAAATATCGTGAGCGAGTTAAAAGAGTTAAATTTAACCCATTCATGAAAAGGGTAGAGTTAAATTTAACTCTGCAGCTTTTTAACTCTGCGTGTCATTCAGGAAAAGAGTAGAGTTAAAAGAGTTAATTTTTAACTCTTCGCGAATGAGCGTAGAGTTAAAAATTTTAACTCGGCGAGTTAATTTTAACTCGTTTAACCCATTCGCGAAAAGGCCCTCAGAGTTTTCTTATTTTATTGTCATGTATTATTACTCTGCAGAAAAAGCTGGCGGTTAAGCAGTTTCTTGCTTCAGAGTGCATACCTTTTTAAATTTGTCTGGTCAGGCAGGCTTCTTGTTCTCGGATCAGAATTTGCTGCAAATTTGGCTAAGCTGCAATTAAAATTGATTTCAAAAAAATCGACCGCTCGTGAACCTTTTGGAATTTGGACAGCTTTTAACAGATGTAGAAAATCACATAAGTGGTACGCTTACTTAGGCAGGATAAGGACGTTTGTTGTTTAACCTGCACTTTATAACCCGTTTTTATAAAGGCACAGGCAGGAGGCTTTATAATTTATACACTATTCTTCTTCTTCTATGACAATTATGTGGAATGTTTTATTTTTAGCAGTTGAAAACGTTTTTGAAGATAAAGACATCATTTTTTCAAAGAAGTCATCTGGATGCATATGTTCGAAAGGTTCAGGCAGCTCAGAAGAAGTCGGCTGATTCTGTTCGGGGGCCTATTCCTAAAAAAGCCCGAAAGTAATTATGAAGTCAGATTTACTTGTGTCTTCGTGTTTGTTGCTTCAAACTTTCTCTTGTAATGTTTATTTCCTAATAATATGTATTGTTAAGTTTGTTGTACCAGTATTCCAATTTGTGGTGTTATTTGATTATGTATAAAAGAAAAGGCATTTACTCTGGGTTGACTTTTGGCCATGATAGTTTCATTTTGTTCCCCTTAAAATATTAGTTTTTCCATACTTAACTAATCACTTAAAGTGTCCGATCTTGTTACTTTTAGTCTCACTGCCATTAATTTAATGCATACGTATAATAATGTGATAATTATGTATGCTAATTAATTAACAGCTAATTCCAGGTATTTTGTTGTTAATGGGGGATTTACATGAAGAAACACAAAAAAGTTCTCAGAAATGCCTGGATTTAGGCTCAGAATAGACATTTAAACGGAAATATCTCCTGTGAAGACGGAAAATTTTTTCATAATTGGTCTATTTTGTCAAACATTTGGCCACCCAAAAAATCATTGCCCTCGGACAAAGGTGACCAGCCTCCAATTATTTGGACAGGCATTAACATCTGTTATGTTTACGTTTATGTTACATTTACATGTGAAACTGCTTATGAACATTGATCATTTTTGTTGAACTGTTACGTCTGAGACTTATCCTTTGTTTGATTGTCCGTTTACGCATCGTATAATAAGAATTTTTGATGCTCACATCTGTGTTCTGTTACGTACTAATTTCAATGATAGACCTCTTAGGAAAAGGCTGCCTGTTTTTCCTTTGAAATGGAAGGGATGCATTCTTATACTTTGCTTTACTGTATACGTACATGTCAGTGATTTGGAACCGAATAAAAATGCGTGGATTCCCATAGTGATGTTTCAGTAGCCGATTCTACTTTCAGTTTCAGTTTCAGTTTAATTCAGTCGGCAATGTAAAATAATTTGTTTCAGTCGAAGTTTCAGTTTCTGTTCACTTTACAAATAACGGCTTCCAGCCTTTAGAGTTAACATAATGCCCAATTTGAGTTTATTCAGCCAATATATAATATAAACAAATATAAATAATAATATAAATATAAACAGAACCGAAGCTCAAAACCTTTAAAATTTCAAGTTTTAAGGAAAGTGAAACTACCGTATTCTCGCGCTTAAGGGAAGGCCCACTTACGGTGGTGATCCTTTTGGACACATTGTTGTTTGTTGTTTGGCGGCGTAAATTGAAATGGAATTTGACATCTTTCCGAAATATGTTCTTCTAGCGTTCTAATCTAACACCCTCCGCGCAATCCCGACTTAATAATTCGAGATTTCCAGTCAGGGGGGTTTTTTTGAATTTCTGAAGTTTGGCAGCAGCTATACAGTTATGACTAAGGTCATTCGAAAGATCTCATTGAGCTTCATATTTTTGCTTTCTGCTCTAGAAAAAATTTACTTGAGTCTGCAAAAAGATCTGAAAAATTATACTTCTTCTAAAATTTGTTTAAAATATTTTAGAAAAACATTAGTTTCATGGTATGCATTAAACAGAGAAAATGTCAAACTGAATTTTGATATAAAATGACTTCTTAACTCCAAGTAATGGATGAGTAATAATGGTGCACACTTTATCCGACCAAAGGGAGTCACCACCTTAAGCGAACATGTTCTCTTAAGGTGGTGATTCCTTTTAGGCACAAATTGTTGGTTGGCGGCGCAAATCAGGATGAAATTTGGCGAAACTTGCCGAAATACGTTATTTTAGTGTTCTAACACCCTCCGCGCAATCCCGCTTCAAAGATTCAAAATTTCCGATCAGGGCGGGTTTTCCCAATTTCTGAAAATTTGGCAGCAGCTATACAGTAATGCCTAAAGTCATTCGAAAGATCTCATTGAGCTTCATAAAGCAGCGTTCTAGCAATTCTCTACTGTGAGATATAACGAATTTTCTTGTTTTGGCGTCGAAAACTTGTCATTTTTGCAGAAATCAAATAATCCATCATTTCCTGAACTATGCAAGCCGTAAAATCAAACAAAGGGCGTCGATCTGAAGGTCTCATAGGGGCAAATTCGACGCCTGATCGTCTTCCAACAGCTATCTCGTCAACGCTATCATAAAAAATATAGTTTTTGCAAAAACATGACATTCTTTTCCAAAGATTGTGGAGAATTCACCATGCAAGCTGGAGGGCTGCTACTTAACATGTGTGTACTTAACTGTGTGTACTTAACATACTTAACAGATGTGTTCTACCCAGGGATATTTTTTAGTTGCCGTGATTGCTGCTTTCTAGCTAAAGTAATCGCCTTACAAATTTGGAAAACTAGGCAAAATACAGGTTACGCACACATTTCAACTTATTTCTCTATAACGAAAAGCGATTTCACAATAAATAAAAAAATCGTCGCAAACTAATTGGAGGTATCGAATGATATAACCGATGTCTCGCGAAAAAATTTACTTGAGTCTGCAAAAAGATCTGAAAAATTATACTTCTTCTAAAATTTGTTAAAAATATTTTAGAAAAACATTAGTTTCATGGTATGTATTAAACAGAGAAAATGTCAGACTGCATTTTGATATAAAAATGGGTTCTTATAACTCCAAGTAAATGATGAGTAATAATGGTGCAAACTTTATCCGACCAAAGGGACACACCACCTTAAGCTCCTTACATCACGCGGCTTAAAAATCGCTGTTTTTGAACTGCGTTTAAGCGGTCTACTTAAACTACTTAAACTAAGAAGATATTATGACAGCAGTTCTGCTTAAACGGCTTAAAGTTTAGCACGCGTAATATGCGTCGTAGCGGCAACATTTTGACATCGTTGGATTCAGCAATGATGGAGTTGTATTTATTTAGCATGACTTATCGACACGCAATTTTTTTCAAAAAAAGTATATTGAAACTGTGGGTAAAAATGGTAATTTTTCGAAAAAATCAACTTCAAAATTTTGAAAAATGATTTTTACTATGTCGAAAAGCGGCAAAGATCAAAGGATTTTGAAAATCGAAACTGCTCATCAAAAATTCAAGCCGTTACCTATTTTCTTCGTTCTTGCGTTCTTCACCTTGTTATGAGGGGAAAATTCTCTTGAAAGAAATTTTTAGCATGCATATTCCGGAGAAAAACTTCGATAAACCCATATTTTGAATTTTTTCAAAATTTGAATTATAAAATTTTTCTCATCATGACGATTCAGAAAATATACGTCATCGGTAAGCGATGAATATTAAACGCAGTAAACTGAATTTTGTACACACATTGTTGTGCTAGACCTTAGCTTCGCGAAGTTCGCGGAGATGGCGAAGTTCGGAAAATCATGGCAAACTAAAACTTCATTTATTTAATATATACGTTTGCCTTTACAATGCAGATACAAGGATTAATGCTTGGACAACACAACGAACAACTATTGCCAACCCAAAACTAAGTTCACGAATTTTGCGAACAAGAAGCCACACTTGTCCTGTCTTGTCTGTAACAAATAAGGGTAGAGAGTTTAGTCTTTAAAAATGCCCAGACTCTATAGACTGACATTGGCAGCTAACGGTTTCATGCGACATCCTTGTTGCACATCAACCACATAGCACTATCACAATAAAATTGACATTGAGCCAAAGCGTTCTCAGAAGACGCCACAAAAATTTCCACTTAAGGTGGTGATTCCCTTTGGTCACATAAAGTATGCACCATTATTACTCATTCATTACTTGGAGTTAAGAAGCCATTTATATATCAAAATGTAGCTTGATATTTTCTCTTTTTAATGCCTGCCACGAAACTAAGGTTGCTTTTCTAAAATATTTTTAACACATTTTAGAAGAAGTATAATTTTCCAGAATTTTTGCAGACTCTAGTAAATTTTTTCGGTTATATCATTCGATACCTCCATCAAATAGCTGGGGACGATTTTTTATTTATTGTGAAATCCCTCTTCGTTATAGAGAAATAAGCTGAAATGTGTGCGTAACCTGTATTTTGCCTACTTTTTCCAAATTTGTCAAGCGACTACTTTAGCTAGAAAGCAGTAATCGGGGCAACTAAAAAATCGTCCCTGGGTATATTCGTGCAGAACACATTTGTTCAGTAGCAGCCCTCCAGCTTGCATGGTGAATGCTCCACAATCTTTGGAAAAAAATTGGTCGTGTTTTTACAAAAACTACATTGTTTATGATAGCAGCCTACAGGATAGCAGTTGGAAGACGATCATGCGTCGGATAATTTGTCCCTGTGAGACCTTCAGATCGACGCCCTTAGTTTGATTTTACGGCTTGCGTAGTTCAAGAAATGTTGGATTATTTGATTTCTACAAAAATGACAAGTTTTCGACGCCAAAACAAGAAAATCGACTACATATCACGATAGAGAAAAGCTAGAAACTTACTTTAAAAAGCAAAAATGTGAAGCTCAATGCAATCTTTCGAATGAATATAGTCATAACTTTGTAGCAAGTTCCAAAAGCTCAGAAATTGGGAAAAACCACTCTGACCGGAAATCTCGAATTTTTGAATCGGGATTGCGCGGAGGGTGTTAGAACGCTAAAAGAACTTATTTTGGAAAGTTTTATCAAATTTCATCTTGATTTACGCCGCCAAATAACAATATGTGCCCAAAAGGAATCACCACTTTAACACGCGAACATTGACATATTTTAAGTTTTAAAAACCCCTTCTGGGGACACTAGTCAGTCACGAGAATGTTACTAAGTTTAGTCACGACTTAGGTGAGCTGAACTGTCCTCAATGGCAACTGCGTAGCTATGTGCTATTCGGGAACATCAATTAAAATAATAAATAATTAAAAACAATTAATTACATACTAATAAAATTAAACTAATAAAACAAAACAAACAAAGTTGACCCTGAGTTCGATATAGAACACAGTCTTGAGCATAAATTGGACATATACGTACGTACAAATTCTTTAGAAAAAATCAAACATTGATTAACCATGCCATACATGCCATACAGACTCTTAATCACACGGTCACACTAAAGAAATTATTCTGGAAAATTATAACTAACGACCCGAAAAGCAGTAATAATGTTAATTCTGTGTGTTTATAATTTAGATTTCTCTTTGTCCTTCTTGTTGCTTTCCCGAATCATTTGCTCCAGCTGATCCCACTGATCCGATGTGACGGCATGAAGACGCTGCATGTGACTTCCTATGCCCACATTCTGACCACCATCGAAGTCGATTATCTAAAATACTGGAAAGGCTTGTATCAATACGGACAGATTACCCTGAAAAGGAAGTTAGAATGAACCTAAACTAATATTATGATTCTGCTACTTCGTAACAACTTGTACTACGGTTAAGGCCTGGATTTATTTTAGGCAAAAATAAGTGGGGGGAGGTCAAAAAGTGGGGGGGAATAAAATGGGCCAAAAATGCTAAAAATGCTATATAGATAGCCGGTTTTCCACATACACTGCTATAAATATGCTTAAAAGTGCTCAAAAATCAAGTTTTCGCACCAAAAAAGGCGATTTTTGATCAAAAATTTCCGGCGAAGCCGGAAAAATTTTGAAAATTTTGACCAAAAATGCTAAAGATTTGGTAATTTCTGGGCAGCTTAGGGTGAGTGGGGGGGAGCCCAAAAAAGTGGGGGTGGGGCCGAGTGGGGGGAACCCAAAAAGTGGGGAAAGCCCAAATAAGTGGGGGTGGGGCCGATTGGGGGGGTGCTCGAGTGGGGGGACCCAAAAAGTAGGGGGAATATACCCAGAAGCATGTTCAGCCGCGAAGGCAGCCATGCGCTGTAGATTATTGTATTGTTCTTTCAGTTTAAAGATTTCCTATCATAAGGACTAAATGCTACTCAGGTTTGCTTTAGTGAAGGGGAGTATACAGTGTTGGGGATAGCCGTCCCATTTTTGGGCCTCCTCCGTTCACCTAGTGTCCAGGAGACGGGATATGCAAAATTTAAATGATTTCTTGATTTATACTTAGTATTTCAAACCCTTTCCGGCGCGGCGCCGTCAGAATTTTTTGATCTAGTAGTGTCTACTTTTGACTTTTGTACTCAAACTGAATTTTTAAACACTATTCAGCTAATAGTTATATGCTAGCTTATCGAATTAAAGCTATGTACTATAGTAATGTGGATCGAATCGGCAAAATCGATCCGATCCGCGATCCGGGAACCGTACGTATTGTGTGCTCACTATCCTAAGAAATTTTACGTCTTCAATTCTTCAGTTCTTCATTTTTAAAAAACGACATTAATATTACAATTTGTGTGTTGTAATAACTAAATGAAACTAGTATGTAAGATGTGATTTTACAATGCAAATCAGACTTTAAACAAACTTCAGCTTGTAGCTTTTTAGAAGAGTCGGATCGGATCGACAGATATTAAGGCGATTTTTTTACGTCCGATCCTATCCACACTAATGTACAAAACAGAGTATTATTTTTGGCGACTACACTACATAGTTCAGGTCCTATCCCCACATCTTTCTCCTTTGACAAAATCCAGTTGAGCAAGTAGGAATCGCGCAAACATCCAAAGCTGACTAAAGTAGTAAATATTGTAATTACCGAACCACTCATCCAGCTGGCATAATCACTAACAATATAGGCCGCTAAATTAGACAGTTCTTCTACCAAACCAACTCTCCCCACCGGGATATTCTGCAGCATCTGGTCCTTGAAGGCACCGCTCGGATCCAAACGACTCCAAGCCCCCTAGAACATAGACATTGGAAGCTACGAGTTAGTTTTGCATTTTGAGCAAGGAACATTGTGTAGCCACTAATACACACAACATCAGCGATGTTTGAGCAACAAACAACAACATTCTTTTTTGATCTCACTTCTTGGCAAGCTTTGTGGCAACACAACAAACAAGAAAGTAAAATGCTCCTCCGGAGCATGGAAAAGTAATATGGGTGGATGGGGTGAGGTTGCGAAATGATGATATACATATACATACCCTATGATCCAAATCCATCTTTCTTGGGAGTCACCTTCGACTGGAAGCTCTGTTTCGCTCCTCACTGCCTGAAACTGAAGCAGAGGACCCGACCGAGGCTTGCCATTCTTAGTGCCTTGGCTGGCCGCAAATGGGGACCTGGAAAAGAAGATCTGAGGATTCTGTTCATCTCCTACATAAGGTCCCTAATAGAATATGCTATGTCTGCGTGGTATCCCTCAGTCTCCAAGACCAGCGCTGAGAAGCTGGAAACTATACAAAACCAGGCAGCCCGGCGAATCACTGGGTGCCTTCCGGGGACTCCTGCCGGATACGTTAGACTGGAGGCCAATCTAATTCCTCTACACCTGCGAGCTAAGGACTGGTTGGAATTGGATATGAAAAATCAATCAGACTGCCGGCAGACAATCCCAGATCTGAGGCGTGCCTGCGGTCGGTCAATCAACGTCTCCCAAGTCAGAACTCCTGGAGAGTTATGGGTCGGCAAGTCTCTGAAGCGGCTGGTCTTTCCAGGCACAGAAGAGAGCCGCTCTGTCTTCCGTCAATCCCACCATGGAACTCGCCTGGCGAAGTCACAGTACATACTGGCATTGGTCTCAACGGCTCGAGAAAGAAAGATCTACTGCCGCATCAGCTGAAGCAACTCACCCTTGCCGCCTTGGCGAAGCTTCCACCTGCCGATCTGCTGATTTGGACAGATGGTGATGTGAAAGATGCCAATCAGGCCGGAGGTTCAGGTGCAGTAGTGTATGACGGGAGTCGAGGTACGCTAATGCACCAGATTACTGTTCCTGCTGGTCCCCTGTGCTCCAGCTTCAGAGCGGAATAAATTGCTTTCAGGGAGGCTCTCAGCTGGGCCAAAGATCATTTTGCTGCTGATGTGGCTGGTGCTGCTGCTGCAGCAACCGAGGACGGAAGCCTTTTCAGAGAGGCCAGGGTATGTACTGATTCGCTGTCTCTCGCCGGTAATCTCAAAGCTGGCTGCCAATCCGCGAGTACCCCGACGGCCATCAGTATATGGAAGCTACTGGCAGACTTGGAGAAGATCGGGGTCCATGTCACGGTTCAGTGGACTCCCAGTCACATCGATGTTGCTGGCAACGAAGCAGCTGACACTGCTGCTAAATTGGGAACTGAAATGGAGCAGGAAAACGTGGAGCTGGACTACACCACCGCCAAAGCCGCCGTTAAAAGATATATCCGTGAAGAATGCATGCGGCTTTGGAAAACCGATGATACAAATGGAACATTCGACGGGAATAAACCTGTTTCGCTGGAACTGGAGCAAGGTCTCAGCAGGAAGGAGCGGGTGACTCTCTCACAGCTGAGATGTAACGGTCACTCCCTCCTGCTGGCCAAGCAGAGGTACAGGATGGGTATCTCTCCGTCCCCCGCCTGCCCTGACTGCTCAGCTCCGGAAGAAGACCTACCTCACCTATTACTCCACTGCCCCGCTCACAGGGGCGCTAGACGACTGCACTTCGGGTCCCGGCCCAGGCTTGACATCCTTTCGAGGGGTCCCCCCAGGGTCCTTGCCTATCTCCGGGATGTGGGCCGACTCTAGTTGGTCCAACCGCATTGAGCCTGCTCACGACGGTCCAGGAAGATGAAGAAGAAGAAGGTTGCGAAATCAAGAGAGGACTAGCTTTGAAAATGCTTAATATGGGGCTAGGTTCTAAAAGAAAGGAGGACTAGGTTGTGGGCGAACTAATATGGGCACAGCGTCGCCGAACAACCCATATTCGCGGGCTGTAAATCTTATGCATTCATCTATATACTTGGCATAGTGCCACTAAATTTAAGGTATACAGCTAGCCTAAAACTGCCCAGGCAAACAACTATGTACTATATCTCGCAGATTACCTATTCAACATTTTTACTCTAGTGTTGACCGTTCTATATGTATATATGTGACAAACGCTGAAGCGAAGCGTGCAAGCCCGCGAATATGGGTTGTTCGGCGACGCTGTGCCCATATTAGTTCGCCCACAACCTAGTCCTCCTTTCTTTTAGAACCTAGCCCCATATTAAGCATTTTCAAAGCTAGTCCTCTCTTGATTTCGCAACCTCACCCCATCCACCCATATTACTTTTCCATCCTCCGGAGGAGCATTTTACTTTCTTGTCCTCTTAGCACTTTAAAGATTCTCTCACAATATTCCAATGTTGTTAAACATTGGCCTTAAGATTAGCTCGTATGTCGAGGCCGAGGGAGAATTGGCAAGGGGAGGCCTCCATGAACGAACTTCCCCATCAAAAAAGTGGACACCCTTTGGTACTAAATTTTGCAGTGATAGTTTAAATAGACGGCATAGCTTGATTTTCCGGCTTAATGATGGATGCATTTCCAGTGAGATTAATGCGTTAAGAAGGAGCCGAGCATCCCGCAGGGTACTTACAGTATACAGGACTATGGGGCCACTTTTCGCTGGCTTTTTCCTACAGGGGAGTGGGTGGGCCCCCCCTGAAATCCGTTCCCCCCCAGACTTGGGTCGCCCCCCCAGGATTCGAGCCTCCCCCCCAGAACCCCCCCACCCTGAAGTGCCTGGAAAAATAGGGTTTTGAGGGTAAATTTTGAAAAATTTTTCCGGCTTCGCCGGATTTTTACCCATTTTTAAACATTTTTTAGCTAATTTAAGCTTAAATTTAAGTTAAAAATAGTCAATTTTTTAGCTCAGGGGCCTGTTGCATAAAAACACTAATAGTGATTCAATAGTGTTTCAATAGTCTAATAGTCAATAGTTTAATAGTAGTTTCTGTTGCATAAAATTCAGTACTATTAGAGGTCTAATAGACTAATAGTTAATAGTGTTTCAGTAGTTGATTTCAAGAGTAGTCGTTGCATAAAAATCAATACTGTTGAATGGTCACTGTTGAATGTGGCGCTATTTTTCATGAGTGTTGGGGGACTCATAGTTTCGTATATATTTTTCAATAGTGTATTATAGTTTAAGTCTAGCAGTGGGTTGCACTAAATCTGGATTAGAATTATCTACTAATTAGCAAAAATTGCTAGTTTATCCTTCCAAAAATTGGATTTACTCCGGAATCTAATTTTAGTGCAGTCCGCTGCATCACCTAAAGCCCGGTTCACGATGGTGTGCTTTGTGCTTTGTGCTTTTGTGCTTTGTCCTTTGTGCTTTCTCGGTTCATGATGGTTTGAAAAGCACAGTGCTTTGTGCTTTGTGCTTTCCCGGTTCATGATGGTCTTCTGTGCTTTGTGCTTTGTGCTTTTGGTGTGCTTTGGGAATGTTTGACAATGTGCTTTCATTTGACAACTTTGACATTTGACTTGTGCTTTCAGTGCTTTCCAATCAAAACAGACCTTGTTCTATGCTGATTGGTCGAAAACTGAAACTGGAAGTCACATGATCACTACAGTATTCCCGGTGTTGAATTAAAGCTCATTTAGACACGACAAAAATGAAAAATTGAATTATTGAGAGCATGAATAGCTAAGAATTATCATGAGTTAACTTTAGCTATCGTAAATAAATAAACATTTCATGCAAAAATTTTACTAATTAGTTAATTTTATGATAATTCTTTTTAATTATTATGATCGTTATTATTATTTAATTATATTATTCGAAACGTCAATAAATCCATCCTGTTAACGTTTTTAAAACACCAAAATTTTGAATTCCGTCCAAACTGGCTTCCGCTTTTTATATTGTGCTTTCTCATCATGAATCATTTGTTTTCTGTCTCCTGAGCACAAAGCACTGGAGACAAAGCACAAAGCACTCCATCGTGAACTGGGCTTAATTGTATTTAAGTCCATTGCCTATACTGCTGCTGTTCTCTCTTTCTTCCTTTTCGCTTTTCTGCTTCCTTTCTTTCTTTCTCTCTTAATCAATTTAGTAACATCATATGTCTTCCTTCTTTGTTTCTTGACTACTTCATTTAGTTTTTCTGGTTATAGGTTTAACATGCTAACTGATTCGGAAGAAGAGGACTGGGTCCCAGAAGCTCTGCAATTTGAACAGCAGAGAGCTCGACGAGTTTTTCGCCCTCGAATCAATTTTGACTTTGATGGGGCCTCTGCTAGGAGCCGATTTCGATTATCTGATGCCAACATTGAGTTTTTATGCGATCGAATTAGGCCCTTGATTGAGCATGAGACCAATCGTAACCATGCCCTATCCCCCGATCAGCAGGTTAAGCTGTCCCTTGATTTTCTTGCAACCGGGGGAAACTTTCGCTTAGTGGGAGATGCACATGGTGTCCACAAATCTACGGTCAGCAGAACACTCCACAGATTTGTGACAGCCGTGAATGATAGCCTTTTTCGAGAACTTGTTAAGTGGCCCGAAGCTTTACCAGAATTGTACCAAGTCTCTACTGAATTCCGAGAAAAGGGAGGCATCCCTTCTACACATTTAAACAATAAACGCTATGGTCTAATTTGCTAGGAGAAAGAATACGACAATGCCCAGTCAGCAAACGACACTGAGCTAGCTATATGCATGTACACACGTGTATTATATATATATATATATATATATATATATATATATATATATATATATATATATATATTGATTTGTGGGTCGTGGGAACGCAAGCGTTATATACAATATGCATCCTTTTATTGCTTCCTATTCTCTAGGACTAATAGACTACTGAACTATTGGAATTCAATAGCCCGAATTTCAATAGAATTATATGCAACAGAAATTTCAGTAGTAATAGATTTTGTTTCAATAGTTAATAGTCCAATAGTCTAATAGTATTGAATTTTATGCAACAGGCCCCAGCAGCAAAAAATAGCTATTTTTAGACATTTTTCTAAAAACTTTCTTCCCCCCCCCCAGACCTGGGGGGGGGACCCCCCCAGACTTCCCCCCCAGAAATTTTTGCCTAGTAAAAAGCCAGTTTCGTGGGGGTTTGCCAGTGGTCAGTAGGCAGTAGTGACCAGTGGTCACTTCCATTGGTTTCGACAATATGCTCATTGAAACGAGCGTAGTCGATTACTCGTATGCCCACAGGTGGACAAGGGGGGGGGGGACCGGGGGGGAAATTTCCCCCCCCTCGGCGAAGTCGCCCACAAGGGGTCGCGAAATTGCTCCCACAAGGGGTAAGAAAATTGGCCACAAGGGGTAAGAAAATTGCACAAAAAATAGGTTTTACGACTAAAATTTCCAAAATTTTCCGGCTTCGCCGGAATTTTTTTCTTAAAATTACTATTTTTGGCTAAAAAACGTCCAAAAAACGTGTATTAGCTTAAAAATTGCTGTTTTTTTGCTACAAATAGGCTAAAATAGCTTTAAAATCGCTTTCAAAAGTACCCCTAAGAAAAATCGCTCTCACAAGGGGTGCCAAAATTTGCTTCGACAAGGGTCAGTGAAATTTGACCTCCCGTTCAGGTATGCGTATGCCCCCAACCAAAACGCCGAAAACCGCTGTTCTCGAAAATTTGACCAGTGGTCAATAGGGCCCCAAAGGCCGTAGTGACCAGTGGTTACTTCCATCGGTTTCGACAATATGCTCATTGAAACGAGCGTAGTCGATTTACTACATATGCCACCAACCAAAACGCCGAAAAACACTGTTTTAGGCCATTTGACCAGTGGTCAATAGGGCCCCAAGGCCGTAGTGACCAGTGGTCACTTCCATCGCTTTCGGCAATATGCTCATTGAAACGAGCGTAGTCGATTTACAACATATGCCAACAACCAAAACACCGAAAAATGCTGTTTTAGGCCATTTGACCAGTGGTCAATAGGGCCCCAAGGCCGTAGTGACCAGTGGTTACTTCCATCGGTTTCGACAATATGCTCATTGAAACGAGCGTAGTCGATTTACTACATATGCCCCCAACCAAAATGCAGAAAAACGCTGTTTTAGACCATTTGACCAGTGGTCAATAGGGCCCCAAGGCCGTAGTGACCGGTGGTCACTTCCATCGGTTTCGGCAATATGCTCATTGAAACGAGCGTAGTCGATTTACTATATATGCCCCTTACCAAAACTCCGAAAAATGCTGTTTATAGTGAGTTTTTCCTACTTTGACCCTGGGCGAGGAACCACGGGAGCCATGCTGACCAGTGGTCACTTTGGGCGGTATCGGCAGTATGCTCATCGTTTTTAGCGGCCCCGATTTACTATATGTGCGTACCACCCCAAGGCCGAAAAACGCAATTTTTAGTGACTTTTAGGCCATTTCTAGTAAAAGTGGGACTTTTCGCCGAAACAGGCCAAAAAATGCAAAGTTTGGGCCCATCTCCTGAAAGCTACAGACCGAAATTAAAAAATCCCCCTCGTTACATTCCGCGCATGGTCCGAAATTTTCAAATAAAACAAACCAAACCGATCTAGCTGCTAGCCTGTGAAAAAAAAGTCGATCACAACCGAAGTGCCAAAATAGCGAAAGTCCGACTTTGGGGCCTTGGCACAGAGCCAAAATTGGCAGTGTGCCAAATTGACCAAAAAAAGGTTGCATGGGAGGACCCTGCCTACCAACATATAATAGTAGTATAGGACCAAAATGCCCATATCGTTCCAACACTGCGCTGACATAAGCACTTCCGAAAAGCGTTATTAACCGAGAAAAAAAACAAACGCACGGTAACTCCCGCCTAGTGCAAAATTTCGAAGTTTCGGAATTTTAACCAAAAGTATGGTGATACTTGTAGTACTACTCGAGTACTTTACGATGGTAACATTTTTAACTCTCCCGAACCTCTAATTAGCTGGCTCCAGGCCAACACGGTCTCCAGGGGGCCGCGCAGACGCCTTTACACCCATATTATGTAGGGGCGCTATCGCGTCCCTACATAATATATATACGATGGGAGGCTCGAGTGCTACTATATTCTGATTGTTAGATTCTCTCCCTTTGTTGCTACGCGGTCCACTGGTTAACAGGAATAATTTTGAAAAGGAGTCATTTCGCTACTCTAGCAGTTTATTCAATCTTGTTGGAACCAGCCAGGCACTTCATACATATAATGAGAGAAATCCTTTACTATTATACAATCGGTTGTAACATTCCAGGTTTTTAGCGGGTACTGGCATTTTTTAGGGAATTGAAATGAGGCTTCCCCCTCAGGGAAAAACCAGGGAGAAGAGGAGGAGAGTTTCGAAAAATGGAGAGGGGCAAAACCAGGGTACAATATGCTTACATATTTAGGGAAAATTGTGCGAAAATTGTGCACTTTGGGGTGACAATCCAAAAAATTGCTGATTTGAAGCTTAAAATGCGCACAGTCTAGCGCGGCTGCGCTTCATTTTTAATATTCTCATGAATTAATATCGTCGTCTTAACAATTTCTTCTCAATGGAGTATAGTTAACGATTTTGTACGTACCTAAAACATTTTAAGACACAAATTTTAGTTAACTGCTTTTCCTTTTCAGTAGATAAATTTATGCATTTCATATATTTTTACCTAAAAATGTCAGCAGCTGATTTACTCTCATAAATTTATATAATGTATACAGATTTTTCCTAAAATTTGTATACTAATTATTTAATAAAAGTCTTGTGATGTATACTACCTCTGTGTTTTACGACTGCTTAGTCGTACTTAACGAATTTACGACTTTCAGTCGTACGTTGTGCCTTTTGCTTTGTGCCTTTTACGACCTAGGTCGTACTTACGAACCTCTACGACTGTATGTCGTAGGTACTAATACTTGACGTGTGCTGGTTTAAATATTTTGGTGTTAGATTGGAAAACGGTTTAATTAATGGCATATTTCTCAAGCACACGTAAACAGTCCTGTACTGAGGTCACAACTTTACTTAACTTGGATTTTTAGATTATGCGGATGTGAACAGATTAAAATTCAGCAAATAATTGCACAGTCCTCAATCACACAAAAACAGTTCTATTCAGAAGTCTATCTTTACAACTTCTAATTAACTAAAATTCTTTTGGATTATGCGGGTTTTGAACCGATTACAAATCAGCATATCGTTTGGCTGACGAAATTGGAAAAGTTATCGTTTAGAAGCAAATGGCGGTTAAAGAAAATGTTATAGTTGATTCTCGACCACTTGATTGGGTGATAACAATCACTAGAGAGAATGTTACAGCATCTTCGCATAATATACCAGAAGAGTTCGTAGATATTATTTCCCCTTTAAATAAAGGAAACTGATATTGTTTTGTGTTCTTCTGTGTTATATTTTCTTATGCAAATGAAAATGTGAATGAAACTTGAATCAATATTGTTAATTGAGGAGAGGATTTCTTAGAAAAAATATAGATATATCAGTTGATGAAGTAATTACTATTTGGATTTTTTTCTTACTGTTGAAGAAAGTTTTTCAAACACAAAGATTTCATTAATTTGTCCAATAGCTAAGAGAAATATAAGAACTCCATAAAAGGTGATTTATATCTTATATATTTTTATTTTGAAAAATTTTATTTTTCATGGTTTTTAGATTTAAACAAAGTATAAAATGCACTAAGCAAGTTTTTCACGTTGTATAATTTGTCATAATCAAGTATCAAATAAATGTTTTAACTAACTAACTTTGATATTTGTACACCTGTAGTTTCTTGTGTTTTCTTGTATCAGATCACTCTAATCACACTTCCTGAGGCGACTGGCGGCGAAACGATCTTTCAAATATTTTCGTCTAATGTTCGGAAAAATTCAAAAAACTTCGTTCAACACTTCTCCACTGATGAGCCGCAAGTGTTTGAACTAAGTCTGGTAGAGGTCGCATGCACTACTAATATAGATATTATGTTTTTCACGCTTACAAATGAAAAGCTCATTAATTAGCAGGAGAGTATTTATGTATTTCTTTAATATTTGGGTCGGACTGCTATCTTGAATTAACTTCATTCCGAATAAAATCTCGGAAAAGGAAAATAAGAAGTTGGTACGTAACCTAACTTGTTCCTTTCAAGTCTGGAAATTGGCTTTAAAAATCAAAAAATCTTTAAAAATTGTCTTGGAAAACTTAATTTTTCGACACTCTTGGACGATCCACAAACATGTGGCTGGTGGGCCTGCACATCCTCCCTACCTAAAAAGCCAAAAGTGTATATACCTCTGTTGCAATAGGACCCGGTGCAATTGCATTAAATCTCATTCCATATTTGCCCCATTCAGCAGCCAAACTTTTTGTCATAAGCTCAATGGCAGCCTTCGAAGTAGAGCTGGGTACTACAAATGAGGAACCACTCCGAGCATATGGGGTTGTTATGGCCAAAAATGTAGCGCCTAAAAATGCAAAGATATCGATACATCAGAAGCAAAACTTGGACTCTCATACTTTTTCGAAAACTGAGAGCCTTTTCGTGCTCGAGTTAAAAGAGTTGAGTTAAAATGTTTTAACTCGTTTAACCCTGCAGGCAGGTTAAATGAACTGTTTAACGCGTTTAACCCTGAGCGCGAAAAGGATTGAGTTAATTTTAACTGTTTTAGCTCGTTTAACTCGCTGCGCGAAAATGCCCTAAGTTTTCATATACATTTGTTGTTAAAAAAAGGTGACTGTCTGCCTTGTGGCAAAAGCTAGAGCCTCCTAGAGCTAAGAATAAGGAGTTTGCATCACCTACGACCCCTGTGTTTCCAGAAAAGAAAAGCTGTATTTGGGCCAGAACATTGACACTCCCTTAGTCCATATTTTACTACTACGCGGTGAAGCATGTGAAACCTTCGGCCCAAATGCAAAATAGATTCTCCATAAATATGAGCGTTCTTTTCAGAATACACAATTTCCGCAAACGAGAACGCTATGAACGAATTTGTGAGGGGATGATGGAAGATTTTAAGCAATCTTGTACCGTTAACGCTGCACTGTAAACTGCTCCAGGCCGGCAGCCAGCCGGCCGACCGGCCGATGAAACCCAGGCCAGCCTCAAACACTAGTTGCAAGTTTTAGTCCTTGTTATTTGCATGTGCTACAGACTTTTTCGATACAGTATAGAGTCAAGCGGCACAAAACCCACTCGCCAATGCGGGAAAACCCACCTCCGCTCCGGTTTGAGCTATATAGGGTTTTAATAGTCTATCTTGAAGAGCGTTCAAAATAACCCCAGAGGATGTACTATTGTCGCTCCCGCTGCTTCCCTGCAAATGTTTTGGGACTTTGAAATTTTCGAAAATTTTGGTCCGTCCAATTGCCGAAATTTGACAAACTTTGCCTGCCTGCCCACCCTGAACTACTGGAAAGACCTACACCAAAGCGAATTGTATGTAGGTGTAGGGCATCTGTTGCGCTTCATGATGATATATGCCACACTGCTCTAACCCTTCCGGTGCGACCTGGGGGTGATCTGGAGTTGGCGGGAAAAAACCCACATGCGGGGAAAAACCCACTTTTCCAAATTGAATATTTTTCTAAACATTGATAGGAAAGATCAAACTAATACACACATTTGTTTAATAGAGCCTACAGATTAAACTAGTATAGGTTTTATCTAGGTTCGTTCTGTTATAGGTGGACCAGGGGATCGAAATCGGACAGTCGAAATCCAAATCATTTGGAACGTTTAGAAATGCTCCTGGCAACTTTTCCAAAAAATTTTCGGGGTGGGTTTTTCCCCGCATACGGGGTTTCCCCTCATTTTCCCCCGTTACGGCGCACTCTAAAAAGGTGTTGTTCTATAGCTCATACGAAAGCTAACGACTAGGCCTAGCTGCCTGTATAGTCAGTATTTCAATATCTCAAACCAGTGAAAGGTTCCGGCCAAAAATCTGAAAAGTGGGTTTTTTCCTGCTTGACTATTAACCGTTAAACCGTAATGACTTCTGAAAACCTTTAAAAGGCCATAATTCAAAAGTATAAAAACTGGAGAGTCCATGTTTTGATTCTGGTACATCGATATAGTTATCACTAGTGTTTGAGGCCGGCCGGCGTTTCACCGGCCGACCGATCGCCGGCCGGCCCGACCGAGCCCATCGGCGGCCGGCCGGTGAGTCCGTAGGCCGGTCGGCCGGCCGGCCACCGGCCTGGAGCAGTTAGCAGTGCAGTTATTATAACTGCTAAGATATTTATTTTCCGATGTTATCTTAGAAAAAGAGCACAACATAGCATAAAAAATTAGCACAACTAGATTTGGAGTCCATTTTAATTTAATTAATTAATTCAATTTTGTAAATTTCTGATTGGTGACTTGTATCCCAGCCGGCAGCCGGCCGACCGGTCGGCCGTTGCCGGCCGGCCGGCGAGCAAAAATCGTCGGCCGGCGGCCTCAAACACTAGTTATTACACGATTTTAAGGAGAATCACCATTTGCATTTATTCGACATGGCACACTATATGTTGCAGACATACGCGTGCTTGGGGGGGGGGTTTCACCCCCCCCCCCCCCCCAGACCTGAGCTCACCCCCCCCGCGAGGTCCCTCCCCCCCCAGAATCCGGAGTCTTCCAGTAAAAAACCGGTTTTTCGGCGGCCTGCGGCCGCCCTTCACCCCCTCCCCCAGAACTTCCCCTCCTGCACATGTATGTTTGAATCATTAATATCACTACAATGTTAAATTTCCAATTTTTCAGTAGATATTGACAGGGTATTTTTTAGGGATTTTTTCCCGGGGGGGGGGAGAAATTTTCGGGGGGATTTTTTTGCAAAAATCAGCCAAAAATGTATATATAATTTTTTGGCGTACGTATTTTGCATGGTGAAACAAAAGTTCTCAAAAATGCCAGGATTTCAGCTAAAAAGCTAGTTTCCACGAAAAAATCTCCGTTGGAAAATTTGCCCCTTTTGGAAAAAATGTAGACCTCATTAAGGGGGAAGCCCAAAATCCCGGGTGGGGGGCGATTTCGGGGGGAAGGCATTTTCGCGGGGGAGGTTAATTTCGGGGGCCTCCCGCCCCCGCCCATGTAAAAATACCCAATTGAGATGAACTGAATTGGAATATAATTGCAAACATAAAGCGGAAACTACAGTTTAGATTCAAAAATATTTTCACGCAATATTTTCAAAATATTTTTAAATTTTGTAATTTGAAGACTAAAATTAGATAATTTTTCATTCATTTCTTTGAAATATAAACGGATAAAAGGTACGGATAGCGGGGAGGGGGAAGAAATTTTCGGGAGAAGGGAAATGTTTTACAAAGATGAGCCAAAATTTGGTATTTTTGGTGTATTTTGCACCACGTAGAAACGCAGAAGTTCTCAAAAATGCCAGGATTTCAGCTAAAAAGCGTGGCTAGTTTTCACGAAAAAAATCTCATTTGAAGCTGGAAAATTTGCCCGTTTTGGCAAAAATGTAGACCTCATTAAGGGGGAATCCCAAAATCCCGGAGGGAGGCGATTTCGGAGGGGGGGAAAGGCATTTCCGGGAAGAAGGTTAATTTCTAGGGGCCCTGTAAAAAATACCCTGGTATAAAGATACCGGTGCCCTTGTTACAATACAAAATCCGGTGCCCATGATAAATCAAAAATAAATAAGCAAATCTTAACAATCACCTTTCCCGCTTTTAATCAAACGTTTGCCAATTTCAATGGTAAGCCATGCAGAGCCAAGAAACACAGTTTCAACAATTGTTCGATAAGCATTCGGAGAAAGACGCTCAGTAGGTGAAATGAAGTTGGCAGCAGCATTATTAACAATGATGTTGGGCAAACCAATAGTGGATTCAACTTTGTCAATCGCAGTCTTGATATCTTCTGGATCCCGAATATTCAACTGAATTGGGTACACCTAAAATAAGAGCCCAGACGTATAGTTAGAGGGGAGAGACATCACCGGCAAACTGGGGGAAACAATGGCTCAGCCTGCTCGACTGGGACAGGATAGAGATACAAGACCTAGTGCAAATGAAAGTTCGATATGTACTTTAACTTTAACTTCCCCTTAGATAGGCCCAGCATACGGATGGAGGCAGGGACTCTGTGCTTTTTTCGTCGAAACTTTTTGCGAACTTTTACGCAGTCCTCCAAAATTTTTTGAGGAATTTCACAAAAAATTGCGAAATTCTTATTTTTTAGTATTTTAAAGATAACTAATAAATTTTAATAATTTGGGTGTATTTAAACACATTTTTAACATATTTTAACACATAGTATTATCCAAGTTATAACTATATTTTTCGAAAGTTGAAGCATGTGTAAGTGTGTTTTTACAATTATATACAAGTATATATATATGGGTATATATATATAGCCATGGGGTGAAAAAAACCCAGCCCATTTTTGGGGGGAAAAAACCAACCCGCCTCCTGGGTCATGGGTTGGAGATATGAGCTCCAAAACATAGCAGCAGGAAGCGCGACTCTTTCTAACCTATGTATGATCATGATGATCACCAAAGATCAAGTCATTTGGTTCACTCCTGCTTATTTTATGACATTTTGAAAATGACAACTACTTTTTGGTTCAACCATCCAAAAATTTACCAAAAGTTTGGACCGATGTAATTTTTAACTGGGTTGGGCTAGAAAAGTTTTGCAAATATGTGCAATGATGGCAACTCTTCCTCTTTGCACACAGCCAAAATTAGACCGATCCGCTGTACCGTTAGTCTGGCACATTGCCAAACGTGGCGGGGAAAAAACCCACTTTGGGGGGGGGGAAACCCACCCAAATTTTTTGAAAAATTTTTTAACAACTCAACACGGAAACAATTAGAGACTATAGCACGGTACTATCAAGCACGCTGCGTCATCCTATGCGGTCAGATTCGGACAATTTTGCTTACCTGGCTAGCTAGCGGCTAAAAACCTTAAAAGTGCCATTTCGCAGCTGGAGGACCCAATACAGGTACAATTGTGGATTTTAACAACCAATTCTACGTAAAAAAACCATTCTCTACACGATAGAATAATAAGTTGTATCAAATTACATCATTTTTAGCATTTTTCAAAAATTGCCCTATGTTTATGTGTTAAACTTTATGAAACCTGGCCAGTTGATGCAGCATTTTCAACGGCACATGAGATCTCAAAAAAAGCTACTTAGATCGGGTTTTTTGATTCATACTAACTAAAAAAGGGTTGAATTTTACACTGGAAGTGTCAGAATTGCGATAGAACAATTTTTAAGACCTGTGAGGGGTGGGTTTATTTTCCCCCCATTTGGGGTTTTCCCCCCATTGGGTTTTTCCCCCGCTACTTTTTGCATTATACCGCTCTAACGGTACAACTTAGAGAAGTGCAAAGAGGCTTAAAAGAAAGTTCTAAGTACGCCAAGTACGATGGTATATAAAGTTCTCAGATAACCCTTATAATAAAAAAGTTCCAGCCAAAATCCGAAAATGTGGGTTTCCCCCCCCCATGGCTATACGTATATACATATATATATACAAGTAACAAAAATGCTCCGCACAAAAGAGGATAATATGTGTGTGTTGGCTGTATCGTATATATATCCTTTAAATATCCTTTAAATATATAATAAATATAAATAGGTATATATATCCTTTAAATTCCGGTTGAAGAAGTAAAGACAAAAGTTTCATGGGCACGTGACGTTATTTGGCACAGCAAATATTGGTGGATGGTTCCATGTCAAAAGTTGCTCAGTTCACTTAGGGCTTTCATTTGATACCAAATTTGACCACTTTTGAAAAATTTTATTTTTGACCCAAAATAGCCTAAGTCCCCACCCCACCCCACCACAGCACTCTACAGCCACTTTGGGTACGCAGTTCTATGACAAAAGTTGCTCAGCTCGCTTAGGGCTTTCATTTGGTACCAAATTTGACCACTTTTGAAAACTTTCATTTTTGACCGAAAATCGCCTAAGTCCCCACCCCACCCCACCACAGCACTCTGCAGCCACTTTGAGCATGCAGTTCTATGACAAAAGTT
>JASAND010017193.1:0-16761 GCA_030248195.1 Trissonchulus latispiculum | reverse complement strand
GCTTGTAGCATACATTTTTCAGTTAAAAACGGAAAGGAACGAATATGTTGATGCCAGAAGCGGCTGAAGCTCCCTAGTATTTCTGTGTAATTAGTTCAATGCCGCAAAATATTCATATGGATAGCATCCTTGTTTAGACACGATTTTTGCCCCTTGTTTAGAACACGATTATTGGTGAAAGTCTCGATGAGACAACTAGGACAAGAAATCAGCCAAGTCTACGATTTGCTTTACCTTTCGTCTATAAGCCTTTAACCACCCAGCTGTCCATGCAGATTTTAGCAGGTAATCATTGAGCGGCTCATGTCCAAAAATCACATCAGGATTCAGAAAAGTGAATAAAGTTAAAATCACTTTTATCGAATAGTGCAAGTTGCAAAAATCAAAGCCAAGTGTTATGACGGATCTTCATAAAATATCAAAATTAGGTTATAAATGTGTTTTTAGATAATATATTTGAGAATGAGCATGTTTGAGAAGCATTCAACAAACATGGTTTAGCTATGTAAGTATCGATTTTTTGAAATTTGCCTCTGCCAATGTAGTTTATTGTAGGCTAAAGCTATTTTTCAATTAAGTTATAGCTAATGTTTCTGTTTAAACTGTCTCTATATTATAGTTATCGAGATTAAGTATCGGCTGCAAATATAAGTGTCTGTTACTATGGTTCTAGAAAAATGTCGATACGGATTTCAAGCTGAATTTGACTTAGGAGTGGAAGTTCATCATCTCTATCCACACTGCTTCAAACCCTTGGTGAGTAATATGTCAATTTCAGTTGTTATTATATAATATATCATGGGGCAGCTCGGTGAGGAGCCAAGAAGGTACTTTGCGGGTTTTCAAAATGTTTAATTTTCCTTGCTCAATGCTTAATTTTGCTTAATGCTTAATGACTAATTAGTTCTAATTAGTACCGAGCTAAACGTTGCATTTTTGAAATCCCCAGACCAGAAGCTCTCGAATGATACCAAACTTGCCCGGAAAAAATGAACCTTGAAAATTTTCATTTTTCAGACCTACTTTCTAGGTGGGATTTTTCTCTGGTGTTTCTCCTTTACGGTTTTGATATATTTTCTAGCACGCTGATTTTTTACGTGCCTTATGGTGATAACCGTTACCTATTATTGTCTTGTTATTAAAACCATACACCTGTTCACTATTGATTATTTTGGCCTAATTCGGTTTCTAGCGGTTTTTACAAACTGCCAAATATGGACATTTTCGAAGAGAAATTGTTTAAGGTCCCAACCTAGGGCCTTTTTGCGAATGGGTAGAGTAGAGTAGAGTAGAGTTAAAATTAACTCTACCCTTTGCGTGAATGAATAGAGTAATTTTTAACTCTGCGCTTTTTAACTCGGCTTAACTCTGCCGGCAGAGTTAAGCAGAGTTAAAAAAGCGCAGAGTTAAAATTAACTCTATCCATTCGCGAAAAGTCCCATGCTGTGCTGTGACGCTTCAACCGCAGCACCGTACAACACGCCTTGTAAGTGCAATAGATAAGTTGTAACTGGCTGAAACCTTACCCTAAATCGGGGTCGCTGAACGCTATCATGAGCGTACTGCCGACGCAGTATTTGCATGGTTCATCTGGTTCAACTAGTTCAACATTGATCCAGTTCCTTGTTCAAACTACTGGGGATAGCTAGAAGGCTGAAATATTGCATAGAAATGTTATTGGACATGGGAAATCGACTGGTGGTGTTATTTTGGTGATTCGACTAGTGGCTGGCCAGATCAGGTTCGGTTTAAAGTTGAACTAGGACCTGGTTCAAGGTAGCTGGAAGGCTGAAATTTTGCGTACGAGGTTATTGGGCATGGGGAATTTACCTGTGTTGTTATTTTGCTGATCCGACCTATGACTGTCTTGATCTGGTTCAACTGGTTCAACATTGAACCAGTTCCTTGTTCAAGCTGCTGGGGATAGCTGGAAGCCTGGAATTTTGCATACAAAGCTTATTGGGTATGGGGAATTTACTGGCGTTGTTATTTTGCCGATCCGACCTATGGCTGGTCAGATCTAGAACCAGCTCCGGGGGTACGGTAGGGGTCAAATATCAAAGTCTTCTAATGTTGGGAAATTTGGTATCAAACGAAAGCCCTTGATGAGATAATAAACTTTTGTCAGTATACCACCCACAAAACTGGACCCACCGACCTGTGATTGATTGGGGGCGCCCCGGGGGCGTATAGGGCAGCGGTCAGAAAGCAAAGTATATATTCAAACTTTGGGAAATTTGGTATCAAACGAAAGCCCTTGATGAGATAATCCACTTTTGTCATTATGGACTATTATGAATTATTGAACCCGAGAAAGTGAGCTGCTCATATTAAACTTTTAAATCTTGTCCTTTACATAATTAAATGCCGGCTCATATTACACATTTTAAATCTTGTCTTTTCCCGAATTCAATGCTGTCCTTCTGGATCATATTGTATTTTTCATGCGACTGCAAGGAGCATTTTTCCTACTTCTCACGCACTCTAGTACGTGTATATATATCATCATCATAGTGCTTTCTGAGTAGGATAGAATTATTAAATGTGTACATAATATGACTTTAGCGTTAGCCATTGAATGGAACCGATTCTGTGGTAATAACTTTCAAGACAAAATTAAATTGATTTATCGTCTTTCCGTATTCTATCTAGAATACCTGTTCCAATGGCTGTCAAGATTTTCACCAGACAGCCTAAGCGGCTAAGAACTTATCTTCTTCATCGTCCTGTTAGGGCTTTATGTAGCTCGGCTTCATTGCATTAAGACAGAAAGCCTGTGGAAAGGGGAGAGTCTAAGTGAGCTAGGTTTCAGGATTGACTGAAGGACCTTTGGTTAAAAAGTTTCGGTACGTAATTGAAGTGAGGCTCAATTTTCTATTTGCTTTCAGACTCTGCGTTTTTCCTTTTTCTTCTTCTTTAGTCTCGCTGTCCGTGTTCACTCATTCGCTTCATTTTGGTCGGTCTGTCGGCCCCCCGTTTCGGTGTCTCCGGGTGTTTTTGAGCTTCTTCTACACATGCGCTAACTCACTCCTTTTACGTTGTATATAAAAAGTATAGGACTATCGACCCAATTCAAGTTCCGGTTCTACTTATTTACGTGTTCTCCTCTCTATGTGGTGAGCCTACTTTCTGCCTTTTAAGCCTCTCACTTTAGGGAGGGGCAAGTCTTTCTTTCTTCTGGTTTTATTTTCCTGTCCTTCCACCATCCTCCGTTTATCTCCTTCTTTCCCTTCATGTTTTGTTGTCCCTTATATAATTTCTTTTCTACAGCATACTCCTCTGAGCTGTGAGATATCTTTGGTGCTACTTTTAGCAAATATATGTGTATAACATGGCTGAATGCATTATAGATGGGACGGCTAGCTGTGCTATTCAAAGTTAGTACCAAAGTACACAGAGAGTCATAGTCAGACTTGTGTGCTTATATCAACAAGCTCTTACAGAGCTAATGGGATAATGAACCAAAATTTGGAACAGAATCCAACATTTTTGAAAATTGACTTCTAATTTTATAGCAATCAGATTTGTGAAATTTTGTCTAAAATTAGCCCGTCTTGACTCCCATACTCTTCGTCCGAGACAGATCAGGGTCACATGATGTAGTTGCTTTAGTTACTTTTCTCTTTCTCTCTGTTCCTCTCTGTCTCTCTTTCTCTCCGTTCTGCATTAACATATGTAGGTCTACGAGCCAAGTTTTCAAAGTCTGTATTAACGGGACGAAATGCAGGCATATCTTGGTTTTAGGGGATGATTTTATCAACGCATAAAGCGGGGTTCAGTCACTAACCTTCTTTAAATTAATTTGTTAAAGATGGCAATCCGAACTGGTTTAGCGACTTAAGGTGCTGGTATCGCTTGTGTAAATTCGACCCTACAAGCTTCAATTCTTCGTGAAAGTGGATGAAACTTTCCAAATGCATTATTTTCGTGCTCTTTAACATTCTGGGACCAGTCCCGGATTTTTAGGTGTAAAGATGAGAAAGTTTTGGTTTTTGCACTTATTCTCTCAGTACATGGTCTCTACACCCGATTGGTTGTGATGGCTGGAAAGAGGGTGCCAAAATGAACATTTCTGCTTTTACAACTTTTGAGCTACCTCTAGTGGTTAAGGCAGTATTAGCCAAAAACGGTTTTTGGGGTCAAAAAATGGCCATTTTTGAAGAAATCAGTTTTTTCAAAATTACTGCCAAATCTTACATACAATTTCGTCTTATTTATACTCAATCGATACATCCTCCAATTGCGCATTTTATCAATACCTATTCGCTGGAGTTCGTTGCTTTAAGCTAGAGAATTCGCCAAAAAACCATTTTGGCAAAATTGCGATTGTTTTGTTTTGAACATCAATTTCTCAAAAACTACCCGATGGATTCGCCTGACTTTTGGCTGAATGAAAATTCGCCCTATTGCGGAGGGACATTTTTCTTGGTTTTGAGCTAAAACATCTCCAGTTATGAGAAAATTGAATTGAAAGTTGCGAAATTTCGTGTCATCGCGCATTTGCCGGATTTTCTGGAGTACTGAGGCTTGTTGAGCCAAATCCAAAAAAATGTCCCTCTGCCCACATGTCCTTCATATGGTGGCACAAGAAGAAATTTTGTCCGATTCTACAGTTTTGAGAAATCGATGTTCAAAAATTTTTGGTCCATATTCAGTCTGTCAGATATAAGCATGTCGGAAATTTTTTGCTATTTTCTTGCCAATTTTGCTAGTTTCGTAAGCTCATGTTAATGTACATGTTATAAGCTTAAGAACGATGTATAAAGCTCTTTCCAACTCCAAAAATTGCGAAAGTTATAGCGTTTCGAAAAATCACCACAAAAGCACTGCACAAAAGGATACCAGCACCTTAAGGGGGGTCGCTTTTTGGCCGATTTTTCTACCATCTCCGATTTTGCTCGTTTTCACATATTTTGTACTCCCAATGGGTCCTCAAGACAAGACCAGAGCGTTTTGCATAATATTGCTTCTATCGTGCTGTAGAAGAGCCCTTCAAAGGTTACCTCGACATGTGTTTAAATATACGAAAATGAAAAAGTTAGATTAAAAAGTTTGTGGCAGAAAACTTTTTTGCTGTGTGCAAGATACAGCGCTACAACTTTGTTGTACATGTTATCAGAGAGTGCGGATAACCCTTCTGGTATAATTCTGTTGAGTGTAGGATTTTTGGCGATTTTTCAAAGTCAAAATTTTGTAAAAATGGTACTTTTTGTACCACGAAAAACAGGACCAGCGAAACATTTTGGCCTCTCCTGGACGATTGGCAAAAGCTACAGAAATCGCTTATAGATAGTTGTACTCTACGCATACACAGAATTCTTATGACAGTAGCTTGAAATTTCTACCATTTGTAGTGCTCTCAAAAAACTTGCCACAAATGTGCTAATTTTGCCAAAAATCTTCATTTTGCAAAAATTTTCGCGTTCTTTTAATAATTTTTCACACGTTACCCACTCGAAAGTCATGAAAATTGGCACATAAAACTCTCAATCCCTGCCGAACATTATGGTAAAGGCAAATGCTTCAAGGAAGAACTTTTCGGTCGTGTCGGCTCCTTTGATATCTTTTAGGTCACAAAAGTCAATTTTTGAAATTTCCAAAATATAGACAAATTGGGTATCATTCGATAGCTACTGATGAGCTGAACAATGTTTCTAATAGAACTATGTGTCTGAAATGTAGTATCTGAAAGTTAGATCAAGTTAGTTTGGGGGCACTGTTAGCTGAAAAAGGTTCAGTTCACAATTGAAGAATGTATTGTGACCGACTGGCTGGATATCCCGCAGTCGTTTTAGTATTAAAATATTAGCCAACCTACAGAATTAATTTACCATATTAGTTGACCCAAGTTTCGTTGCTATTCTGGCTCAACATGACCTTGGAGAGCAAATCTCAGTGATTTTCAGGTTTTCCAACTTTATAGCTGAATATCTCTACCACTGTTTGATTTCGAACTCTAATGTTTTGTCTTGTTTTTGAGAACATATGTACCTATATTGTGTGTGAAAATGAGTGAAATCCGTGACTATCGATTTTGACCTAAAGCGATCCCCCCTTAAAGCCGGGTCTACGTCGGGGTCTTAAGGCTTTATTTTAAGTTTTTCGTTTTAAGTCTTAAGGTGCTGGTATCCTTTTGTGCAGTGCTTTTGTGGTGATTTTTTGAAGTGCTATAGCTTTCGCAATTTTTGGAGTTGGAAAGAGCTTTATACATAGTTTTAATGCTTATAATTTGTACATTCATATGAGGCTACGAAACTAGCAAAATTAGTAACAAAATAGCTAAAATTTTCTGACATACTGCCATCTGACAGGTTGAATTTAGACCAAAACTTTTTGAACATTGATTTCTCAAAACTGTAGAAGGGGCCAAAATTTTTTCTTGTGCCATGATATGAAGGACATGTGTGTCGAGGGACATTTTCTTGGATTTGGCTCAACATGTCTCAATACTCCAGAACATCCGGCAAATGTGCGGGGGGCACGAAATTTAGCAATTTTGTGTTCAGTTTTCTCGCAACTGGAGACGTTTTAGCTGAAACCAAGAAAAATGTCCCTCCGCAATAGGGCGAATTTTCATCCAGCCAAAAATCAGACAAATCCATTGGGTAGTTTTTGAGAAATCGATGTTCAAAACGAAATAATCGAAGTTTTGACAAAATGCTTTTTCGGCCAAATCTCTAGCTTAAAGGAACGAACTCCAGCGAATAGGTATTGATAAAATTTGCAATTGGACGACGTATCGATTGAGAATATATCAAAATTGCCCGTAAGATTTGGCAGTAATTTACAAAAAACTGATTTCCTCGAAAATCGCCATTTTTGGACCCCAAAAATCGTTTTTGGCTTATACTGACTTAACCACTGGAGACAGCTCAAAGGTTGTCAGAGCAAAAATGTTCATTTTGGTGCCCTCTTTCCAGCCATAACAAGCAATCCGGTGTATCGACTATGTACTGAGAGAATAATGGCAAAAACTAGAAATTTCTTATCTTTGCACCTAAAAATACAGGACTGGTCCCAGAATGTTAAAGAGCACCAAAACAGTATATTTGGAAAGTTTCATCCACTTTCATAAAGAAATAAAGCCTATAGGATCAAATTTACACAAAGCGATGCCAGCACCTTAAGGTCTTTAATCAGCAGTTTGGCTCAAACTGAAATCTTAGTCTGCCTTCGAAAGTCTTGGAGATTAATTTATTTGCTGTATATATAGTCTTGCGGTCTTAGCAAGCTAAAATCTGAGAGGCTAGTAAAGAGGTCTACGGCCGACCCCCCCCCTCCCACTAAAAATGCCAGACAGCTGCTGGCCAACTGTCAGAAATTGGCAAAAACTGTCCTGAACGGAAATGCTGATCGTTTGAAGCGGGATTGCGCGGAGGTGTTAGAATGATAAAACAACTTATTTTGGAAATTTTTGCTAAATTTCTTCTTGATTTGAGCCGTCAACCAATAATATGCTCCCAAAGGGAATTTCACCTTAAACGAGTGAGGGAGGGAGTTGTTGACGAGGTCCAAGAAAAATGTTATTTTCACTCTTTCTAATTCTGTAGCTATGGCACAAATTATATAGGTATGTGTTCTTGTGCATGTCCCTTTCGTGCTTTTAGGTTAATTTTCACAATCTCACTTTTCGCTTCCTTCACCAGGGAATAAAACTGTCTTTCAGTGTATATACATAATTGAAGTTGTCAATACTGTCGAAAGTACTCTGGAATTTTATGGCTGGCGAAGGTAACAGCTTGCAGACATTTTCCTGCCCACTTCAGTGCTTTGTATTCGCCGTTTCTAAGTTTTTACTCATATAATAGCAAGAACATTAATGTAAGGCTGTTTTTGCAGAACAAATACGTACATACGTAGAAATATAATCCCAGATTCCTCACATGAAAACGTAAAAACTACATACTATTTTAGGGTTTTAGTAATCTCAGCAGCATTTCCATTCTGGCCTAATTTTGTCTGTAGGCAATATCTGTGACTGCTAGCAGCTGTATCTGCACTTAATTATAACTTAATCGAAAGGTTTCGTGTCGTTGTTGAAATTTGAAAAAATGAGACACCCCAGTACATGAAAGATACTTTTTCAAAGATTTGAAAGATTTTAAATATTGAGTTAGGTGAAAGGATCAATCATAGCAAAGGTGGGTATTCATTCATTTCCTCTTCTATTTCCTCGAATCGCCGAGCTCTATGTCTTTGTCTTTAAGAGCTTCCTTCTGTTTTTCTTCTATGGCTTAGAGCGAGTGGCCTGATTTGCCATCTTTTTTGGTGAAACAAAATTCACTAGGCTAGCTATGATTTAGTATTGACTATTGATATATTTTTGCTGATGTCTGTCATTGCTAATTTTTTCGATTTCTCAAAGGGGGAAACAGTAAAAATGTTAAGCTATTGTCTCTGATTTTGCTAAAACGTTTTTACCGCCTTTAGAACACGGAGCTTACTGACATCTTAAGCTTACGTACAATTTTAGCTTTTTTACTTCATTGTACGTACTGAACCAGTGAAATCCCTAATGGCCTTAATGATCTTAATTTTGATGGAGTTCAAATATGTGTTCTGCAATTCTGCTGCATACTGGTTTGTAGCAAAAACCGGATACTATGATACATCAGATCTCTCTTGCTGTTCGAAACAATTCGAAAAGCATTAATTTCAAGAAATCAAATTATTTCAGTGATAATTAAACTCGTCTTGACTGCGCAAATTGGAATATGTACTGGGGTGAACTTGACAATATCCAATTAAAAGTGAAGTGAAGGGAAACTGCCGTGAAGTATTTGAACTTTATATTCATTCAGTCAACCTAAACTCTAACGTAGGATGAACATAGGATAATCGTGGGCGATGGAGGAGCAGACCCACCCAGTCCGACAAAAAATGGGTATACGAGAAGAAAAAACCCGATCCTCTCGTCCGGAAAGGCAAAAGGGGTAGATCTCTCAGCAATTTTTACCAAAAATTAAATACATTTTAGCAAACTTCAGCAATTTTTCAGAACATGTATATACATTCACAACATTTAAAAGACCGTCGCTAAAAATTTTCATGTTTTACTGATTTTTGGCCAAAAACATTAAAACTTCTCATGCTGATTTTGGCGTAGACTTAAAATATTGGAATTTTCAGGGGTAGAGCGGTGGTAAACCCTCGTCGGGGTAGGAGTAGACCTCTCCAGAATCGGGCACCGTGTTAATGCATGTAATTCTGCAGAGGCCAGATATACAGTATTTTACCAAAGCAATTTGGAAAGTCATTTTCAAAAAGCTTTAGTTATAAATTAGTTTAGTTAGATACCTAGTTATTTAATTAGTTATGAGTTTGTAGTCACGGACATTCATTTCTGCTTTTGTTGTTATATATATATTTATGAAGCTTATATTTTATCTTTTGTTGGTGTTGTAGTTTATGGGTATGTAAACAAGCCAAACATTGTACTTCGCAGTTACATGTACTCTCGGTGTTAATAATTGTTGAGTCATGGTGATTGTGCTTTAATATACAAGGCGATAATCCGGGTTAGTTTTGCTTTGCCATATGATTACCATATTTATACCATATTACCATATGAATTGACCCGCGTGAACAACTCGGCTCGGGTTAGACATGGATAACATTGGCTCCAGGAGCTAGCGATCATATTGTGAAACCAATGTATCACATATTGTTTTTGTTGAAGTTGTATCTATATTTTTGAAATGTGTGAAGTATATAGGTATCTGTACAGGTCAAAGATGTCATGGTTCCCTCTCCCTGGTTCCCTCCCTCTAAATTATTTTATAAAGTAGCTTTCATTAGATGCAGTTTACTACAATTTGATACAAAATGATTTCAATTTTCAAATTTCCATTGCCGTTTTTCAGAAGTTTGTTTCAGAATGCTTGGGTGAACGTTGTCACCCCCAAGTCACCCTCATGGCCGGAACTCGCAAAGCTTGACCTAGAAAGTTTAACTGTGCTTAGCGTATTTACGTTTTTTGACGCGCTGATTAAATTAAAAATTTCAAAATGTTTAACCTTTTAAATTTTTTAATCTTATTTTTTAAATATTGCACTAATGCCCTCTTGGTCCATCCTCTGAAAGTGTTCCAACTTAGTTACTATATATTACTATTACTTTACTTAGTTACCAACGAAATATACAACATAATTTCTATTTGAAATGGTTATACAAACAAAAACGGATAACATATATACATATGCAGTTTTCCAACTTGTACAGCTTTACGAGAGTCAGCCAGCTTTTCAATTTCTGCTCTTCCTACAGCAGCTTGGAGACGTGCATCGGTTCAGAGACTGTGACAGAGGCCATGAAAGGACCAAAAATATTCTTCGACCAAGCAGCGTTTGGAGATTCCCGACAACAGAGTTTAGATGTTTGGATGTGTGGAGGCATTTGTCATTGAACAATGGAAAAGTTTCTGTGTGCAACTGAATATCGTAGTGCTACAACGTTGACGTCCATATTTCAACAGTCACGCTGTCATTTCTGATCATAGCTGGATACACTAACAACGGCAGATATGGAAATTATCAACATTACTGTCAACAACACTCAAATTTGTGGACCCCACCTCCGCAGTTCATACTCAACGTATTGAATCCACATAACGCTACGTCAAGGTGAAATAAGTGCTGTTTTGGAACACGTCGTTAGATGGTGGCATCCTTCTTGCGTGAATTCATGTGGAGACAGGAACTGAAGTGCAAATTATTCATTGGAAACCATTTTACAGGACTTTGCTGCATTCTGGCCTCCCAGATGCATAAGCAGCAACATCAACACTATAAACCAATCAACTAATCTATCCAAACGGTCCTTTTAAAGACTCTCATTTCAAGTTGAATTTATGCTGCAACACAACAGGTTGCAACACTTTCAAGATTCCACGCGTCAAAATGCTGAGCTTTGTCGGATTTCGGGAGAAATAAAAAATTAAAATTGTAAATGATTATCACAATTTAAAAGTTTTTAACTGTTACTCGTCAAAAACATACCCTAACCAAATTTTAACTTAAGGTAGTGATTTCTTTTATGCGTGTATTGTTGATTGACGGCACTAAACAAAACGAAATTCGAAGAAACTTTCGAAAGTAAGTTCTTTTAACATTCTAACACCCTCCACGCAATCACACTTCAAAAATTGCGTTCAAGACGTTTTGTTTGAAAGATTTTGTTGTGCTCTACATTTTTGCTTTTTGAGGTAACTTTCTAGCTTTTCGCTATTGTGAGATATTACCAATGTTCTTATTTTGGCGTCCAAAACTTGCCACTTTTGCAGAAATCAAATAATCAATTGTTCTTGAGCTATACAGACAGTATAATTAAACTAAGGGCGTAAATTTGAAGGTCTTACAAACGCCAATTATCTGAGGTCCGATTATCTTCCAACTGCCATCTCATATGCTGCTGTATAAAAAATGAAGTTTTTGCATAATCATGACCAAGTTTTTCCAGCGATGGTGAAGCATTTAGTATGCAATCTAGAGGGCTGCCACGTAGCAGAGGTGTTTTACACAAAATACCCCGGGTCCCGGGACCCTGTTTAGTTGCCCCGATTTCCGCTTTCTAGCTAGAGTGGTCGCTTGCCATAGTTTGGAAAAGTAGGCAAAAACCAGGTTGCTCATACACTTCTGCTAATTTCTCCACTACGAAGATTTATTTCATAGCAACTAAAAAAGGGTCTCCAGGTATTTGATAGAGGTATCGAGTGATATAAACAAAGTCTCTCGAATGAGAAAAGTCTCTTACTAGAATGACAAATAGAGAAATAATGAAAAACGCCTGCCTGCAGTCACTAAGGCCGAAGCCTTAGTCCGAACAGGAGAGAGCCAATGGGCGCTGTGAGCGCTCTTACCCAGAGAGAACTAAGTCTCTGGAGCTCCTGCCTGGTTATCCAAAGAAGGACAGCCAGCTCGGCTCTATCTGTGCTGCAACATAGCCAGAGAAGGTTTTATCAAAACCTCTCTGACTGTGCTATGCACAGAAAGAGGACTGCAGTGGCCCGCGGATCTCCGTAGAGATACAAACAGCATTTACATCAAGAATTGCATCCTTCGTGGATCCGCCTGCTGGCCCGCGTTTATATACCTCATTTTCTTGATAGAATGAGAAAATGTTACACTCCATTTTGTATAAAGATAGCTCCAAGTATTGGATGAGTAATAATAGTTCATGGGATGGGATCGCCACCTTAAGCCACCTATAACTGACCACTGGAGATAAGCAGGAGTGCGTTAATCAGACGTTCTTATCTGAAGTTGTTTGTATGCGTATAGCTGATAATACTGAATAGCTGCACTGTTTATGAAGAAAATAGAGTTATTAACTTACCTAAGTATGCAAATGTAATCTGGATGCTAAAGCTTGGTTTTTGTATGTTCTTGCTCAGTTGTTATGTTAGAGCTTCGAACTGTCTAATCAAGGTCGTTGGCCCAATGTTAACATGGAAACGAATTTTTTGGAATCACAGGTGCTACACTGAAAGACACTTCTTTCTTTCGGTTTTCCCCTTATTCACTAATTTTCATTGAAGCCCGTCACAATATACGTATACAGGGAGGTTTGTTATATTCTTGCATAATTGGTGCTTATATTGATTAGATATATGCCTGTGTTTTGTAAAACCTAGAGTAGATTAAGCTAAGTAAATGCAAGCTGGGCGTTTTATGTACTTGGCATCAATTTTTTATTAACGTTGGGCAGGTACGCATACATAATTGGTGGAAACTACAAAATGAGGAAGGATAAAAGTTGGGCTTGCATGTTTTAGTTGTAGGCATAACCATAAGGTAGGTACTAAACTTTGTCGTCTCATGAAAAGTTATGGCTTTTGTTGCATAGGAACACTGAAATTTCCGGTCTTCGGTTTTGGCCAGACCAACAGAGGAAAAGAATTTGAAACAGATTGTCTGGAGCTTATTTGTGCGTCGCGTCCTATTAGATGTTTCTATTTTTCATACATACAGCCAATGGTTTTTCTTTCTTCGCAATCCATAGTTAGGCTTGCTGTAGAGAATTTGTTGCTTTTAACTCATGGCGAAAATTCTACAGGTATGTATATCTAGTCAAGCCTAGTCTGAGTGTTTTTCTCTTTTAATTTGTGTCTGAATCCTAGCAAAATTTGCTTCTCTTGTCTTTTCTCTCACTCTCTTTCTTTCTGCTTTTGAGCTAATTTCCTGGAACATCTGAATTTCTTCTCTTTTCTTATGGCCTAGTCACCAGACCATCCTATAGCGCCCTTAGGATACTCCTCCTTCTATACCCGCTTTCCCCCTCCACTATCTAAATGTCTCATCTCTCTCCACTATCTCACCTTTCTAACGCAGCAACACTTTTTTGTCTTCAAAGTTTTGATGATTTGCTGACAACTGTCGCCCTCTGTCCTATGCTAGGCCCATATTCTGCGTTGTATATCTTTTCTTTGCTCTCAAAGCATAACTCTCCATCTCTCCCCATTCCATCTTAATACTACCCCCCCCCCCTTTTCACATACCTGGCCTGGCCCCGTACGCCTGACTTGGCCAACCTTTAACAACTTGAGGCTTTAGCCTCTTTTGACATTACATATTATGTCTGTTTTCTTCTGACTCGGCAAATTTATTAAGGTCTCCCTGGCCTTCCTTTAGTCCTTTACTGACACATATACGCAGAGTGAATGTTGTTTGAGGCTGGCGACAGACACTGGTTGTCTCCTTGATTATTTTTTGAGGTTTTTGGTCAGATTTTATGCGTTACTTTGGTGAGCTTTTGTTGTGGTTTTTTCAATTTCGTTGTTGAGATTTTTTCACGCTTTTTTCGCTTCATTTTGTCCCCAGTCACCTTTTTGCCTCTAAGCTTTTTGATTGTTTGTCAGAATTCAATAAATAAGTGTTTATTATAGGTGAAAAGCCGCTGCTGTTTGAGTAAAAAGTTTTTACGTTTACAGACACGCTGACACATGTATGCACAAGAGGTCTATTTAAGTTTCTGCACTTCAAGGGAACCTCAAAACGTGAAACACAAAGCTTCTTTCCTTATTCGGTTTCCAAAGCAAAACTTGTTCAAACGCTGCTTTAAATGAGACTAGTAGTTTACATTGTTGTTTATTAGCTGGTACTCAGAAAAAATCTGTTGTTGGAAAATTTTAACCGTTATTATGTTATTCGTTTTCTCGACTAATTTTGCGTGGTGACTAGGTGTTTTATTAGTCACCATTAAACTCTCTCTTTCTGACACGGGCGCTGTTTTGACTGGACTCGACATTAGCACTCGACAGTTCGTAGTTGTTTATTTTAAGGTTGGTCGCACTGACGCCTTAAAACTTAGTTCTCAAATAGCGATAGGTGTCCTTTACATTAACACGGGGTCCGAATTTGGGGAGCATACCGACTCTGACGAGAGATGTACCCTGTAAATTTCCAGAAGGGGGGTCCACCCCAAAATGAGCAAAATTTGCAAATTTTTTATTTGTGACCAAAACATACCGAAAAATGACGATTTTTAGCAATTTTTAAGAAATTTTTGAAAAAATCGTTATACTGATTTTGGACCAAAAAAATGGAAAATGGCGATTTTAGTGAGCTTTAAGAAATTTTTTGAAAACTTCGCTAAACTTTGCTAGGAAGTGTTAAATTTTTGGTAAAAATCGCTTAGGGTTTGCCCTGTTTTCCCGTCTGGACGACAGGGTCTGCACTTTTTTCCTCCTCGCTGAGGGGGTCTGCCCTGTTTTCTTGGTCTGGAGGGAATCTGCACCCCCTCATTCCCCCCATATATGGGTGTCACACGTTATCATATGGGTGTCACACTAAGCTAGAATAGACTACAAATGCTTGAGCTCGTACTTGCAAATTCGCATGCCAATGTAGCGGGGCTAGTAATTCAACCTACGTACTAACACCGTTACCACGCCCAGACAAAGCGGACGCGGAGACCGTGGCACAGATGGATAACAGACCGACTACAGGAGACGGTCGGGACAGCCTCGCCAAACAGTATACGCAGGGGTAATTCCGATCCTAAGGGCGAGATGACTCGCACTCTCACTCACTCAAGATGTAGCTACCTACCTAACAGGAGCTCAGAAAGACTTAGCCTAGCTAAATACACTTTAATAAGAAACAGAACAACAAGTTATAGTTATATAATAACACAATAAAATAATACTGGGATGAACCCTCAGACAAACACAAACAAACACACTATAAACACTAGACTTACAGTTACAACGGCTGACTGGGGTCAGCCAACGTACCAAGCTCTGGGGAGAGCTGAGGGAGAGACAAATATACACAGGGCGTAATATACAGCAATAGAGGGGGAGAATAGCGTTATAAGAGCAAGCGCTCACAATGACAGAATAATACAGAAGTGAAGGGGGGAAGCGAGTGTTGGGCTGAACCCTCCCACGAGCGCCCCCTAGTGAGAATTTCCCCCAAATCACGTAGCTCCCAAAGTCACGAGGGGGGGAACCCACCCAATCCCACGCATACACGTTGGGGGAGCTACGTGACTTGCAAACGTGTCCCAGCCCACTTGATGATGTTATGAGAAGCCAGGCGGGTAGCTATCCTAGCTACTCACCAGCAACGGAAAGGTTGACCATTCCAACCTTGATCCGTTACATCTCCCCAGGGCTCGCCATCCGAACTCCCGAGAGGATCACTGCACAAATGGCGAACTGGTACGTGAGCTGAACTCTCAACAAATACATACAGTACAGAGCAATGATGCTACTAGTACAATGCAACTGCAAGTCAAAAACCCTAAGCTAAACTAGTCAAACTAACAAATGTAGAAAAACACAAAAACAAGTGATTAAATACCACATAGTACAGATGATTAAGCATATACTAGGCGCTATGAAGCACTAGTAACAGTCAAAAATTAAAGCACAAGGTGACATAAATTAAGCATAAGTATTTGCATGGCCAAAAATACACGTATTAAAATAGAACCGTATGAATTAAACTGGGATTATATAAGTAACTTAATATGAAAATACAAATGACTTTCCAAAGATAACTCATGGGAAAGAGGAGTTACCCTCCTTTGGAATGTATAGTCAAACGAGTGTGTTAATAAATGTTAACAAAGAGATAAAAGTTGAACTTTCAGATAAAATATTAATTAAATTTAAGTTAAACCAAGCTGAGCTAGGGTTTATCAGGCCGTCGCTCAACAAGGCAAACTGCCTATGATAATAATAATCATAATAATAAAATAACCATAGAAAATACACACCGTTAGGTGGAGGTCCTATGGGTAGAAAAACCCGCCCTCCCAAGGTGAAATAATGTATTTTCATATGACGAGAATCGTCACTGGGTTTTTCGACAATATAAGGCAAACATATATATGGCAGTATGGAATGATTCCTCACAACGATAAAGCACTATACATATTATGAGCAAAAGTCATTGGCATATAAAACTAGTAGAAAAATACGAAAAATATGGTTAATATATGACATAGTTATAACAAAAACACAGATTCAAAGACTAAGAAAATTCTAGGTTCGCAGTAACAAAATACAAAGAATAACAGTTCGTATATACTAAACACAGTAGGTACAGGTTCGAAAATTACGACACATAGAGAATATAGGTTCATAGAAAAATTTTGACAAAGAAATTAAATATGAATTCAAGGAAAAGAAACTAGTAAACATACGTACACGAAATTTAAATACACATTGCACATCACAGAGATTCTGATCCTAGGTAAATATTAATACAATTCAATAACTAAACAAAACAAGAAAAACCAAATTCTAAATATCAA